>VWYK01036055.1:0-11898 GCA_013399775.1 Semnornis frantzii
TCTATGATTCTATGATATGGGTGTTGATTATGCAGGAGTTTGTAGGCACACACATATACATGCATGCATGTGGTTGAGTGGAGAGGAGGAACCTTGACCACACTGGGAATTTCCAAGCAGTAGAAGTGGTAAGGTTTTTTTTCTCTTTTTTTTTTTAAAGACTTTTATTGGGTGGCGTTTTTCTTTTTTTTTTCCTGGGGCTAAGGTGTGAAAATTGGCAGCTCGTTGCCTTTTCTGACAGCCTGCCGAAGATTGGCTAATTAGAAATCAAATCTGATTCCAAGTCAAACAAGCCGAGGCCACTAACTCTTCATAGGATGTTTGTCTGAAACCTTTCAGTGAGCGCTAACATTTTCAGAAAGAACAATATTGTTAACCCGTGTTCACAAGTGCAGCACAGCACTTGTTACAAAGCACAAGCGGGATCAAATGTGCTTTATGCCAGTGATCAGTCTTCACGCTCCTTCCAGCCAGGAAATAGAGCCCAAGCCGTGCGATTTGTTTGTTATTTGTGTAAGCGATAACACCGCTTTGAGTGCAGAAGCTGCCTTTACAGTAAGGGTTCCATGGTTTATTCAATTTCCCAGTCAGGGTGATTAAAGCCAAAGGATTTCCCCAAGGTCATGAAATCCAGTGATGCACCAACCCCCACAGAAGCTCTCCATCCTCCACCCCTTGTCACTCAGCTGGCTGCTCAGTGCTCTAACCAGCACCACACCGGTGAGGCTGAGGACAGAATTTTGGCCACGTTTCCTCCACCTTATTAATGTTCAAAGCACTCCTCTACTAAGTACACACCGCGGGCTTCACGAATCCGCATTCTGACCCCAAAGGCCTGGTAGACAGTGAAATAGTTTTCCCCGAAGATGTGATGGAAGCTTCATAACTCAAATCAGGCAGAATTGGGTCTGACAAAGCATGGGCAAACACGCTAGTGTGAACAGAGCTGCTTTGGCAGAAGAAGTCAGAGTAGAGGACTTAACATGCAATAGGCTCCTGTGCACCATTACTCACCCTGTGGTCCTGCAAACCGCCGGCGGTCGGTGAGGCATCAGAACATGGCCCAAGAGATGATAGAAATTTCTTTGTTCTGTTTTCTTTTTTAATAAAAATAAAATAAAAAAAAAGGCACATTCTGAAACAAAAATAAATGGAAGGGGGGAAAACGTAAGCCCAGAACACTTAAAGCTCAGCCTCCTTTTTATTTGGTTATAAAGAAAAGCTCTCCCAGCAGCACCGCACAAGATGGACCTTGGATTTGATACCCTGCAAAAGTGAGGTTGTTTGCAGATTTAAGGATGATGAGGAAGATGAAGACTGGAATGAGGGAAGCCTTCCGTTCACATTCTGCACTGGGATACTGGGTATGATTGCAGCATCTACATAAATTCCAGATGATTTGGTCAACTGGAGAATTTTTTCTTTTTTTTTTTTACTTAGAGGGAGACAGATCACTGAAACAGGCTCCCCAGAGAGGTTGTGGAGTCTCCTTACTTGGAGACTTTCAAAACCTGCCTGGATGTGTTCTTGTGCAACCTGATGTTAGGTGGCCCTGTTTGGCAGGGAGATGTGGATAGATAGTCTCCAGAGGTCACTTCCAACCCCACCATTCTTGATCCTCTGATGTAATTGCTCATTTCTCCATCATATAGAATCATAGAATAATTTTAGTTGGAAGATACCTCTAAGATCATCAAATCCAACCATTAACCAACACTGTTAAGCCACCACTAAACCATAAGTCATCACTAAATCATATCAAGATGTTGGTTACAATATTACATCCACTTTGGAATCATAGAATCATAGAATGGTTTAGGTTGGAAGGGACCTCAAAGATCATCTAGTTCCAACCCCCTACCATGGGCACGGACACCTCCCTCTAGTACAGGTCACTCAAAGCCTCGTCCAACCTGGCCTTCAACACCTCCAGGGAAGGAGCAGCCACAACCTCCCTGGGTAATCTGTGCCAGTGTCTCACCACCCTCACTGCAAACAACTTCCTCCTAACATCCAGTCTAAATCTCCCCTCTGCCAGTTTAAACCCATTGCCCCTTGTCCTGTCGTTGCAAGACCTTGACAATAGCCTCTCCCCAGCCTTCCTGTAGGCCTCCTTTAGATACTGGAAGGCTACTCTAAGGTCTCCTGGAAGCCTTCTCTTCTCCAGGCTGCAGAGCCCCAACTCTCTCAGCCTGTCCTCATAGCAGAGCTGCTGCAGCCCTCCGAGCATATCCATCAGTAGTTCTTTCTTCCTGCCTCATCTGCTCTTGCTTGATTGATCACTCTACCTGATTTCTTGTTTCTCCACTTGCTTGTAGTAAAATCAGGATCATTTCAGTATGGGTCACTTCTGCTGTTTGAAGGACTATCTAAGCCACACAAATCATCTACAAATGCCTGAGATGCTGTTGGAAGGTATCTTCTAATGGTGCTGCCAAAATCTTTGGACCTATGAAAAGTGAGATTATTGTGGCAGTGGCTTTGATAGTTTGCATTATTCCACAGACAGACAAAATGTAATTGGGACACTACCTGGATTCACCATCTCAACACAGAGGATTTTAAGGATAAGATAAACCTTTGGGAGAAAGCAGAAAGGACAATTCAGCCCTTTTTCTCCATTCCATCTTGAGACTGAACTGACAGAGAAAGGAACATCCATTTTTTTCCACTGAGAACAGTTAGTTAGAACAGTGCCCAAAAAAAATGGGAGGATCCTTCGTCCTCTCCCATCAGAACTGCTGGATTCCTTAATCTTTGAGCATCAGCATGATGGTAAAATGATATTAAAGCATCTGTGATTTCATGGCCACCACAGAGCCATGCTGAGGTGGCCTTGGAGGCCCATCTACATTCCCGAGATGTGTGGTCTGTACCATGCAGGCTTAAGAATGCTCTTTGTGGTGCAAAAGTTAGCCTTAAGCCTGTTTTATTTATTCTGACCATTTAAAACACTATCTCTTTTTGAACGTGGCCATTTGTTAGAGGTTGTGGAGATCATTATTTGCACAGTTAACTGCTCTCTCTTTCGTTTTTAGCTGTTTTTCTTATATACATATGAAGTACTTTGGATCCAGCAGAGTTCATAGAGTACAAAGACTTATGCTGGAAAAAAATATTTGCATTTCTCTAGTATTCAAGAGAAAGGTCAATAAAATAAAGGGAGATGAGAAATCATGGGGTGAAACACTGGCCCCACCATAATCCATGGGAGTTTTGCCATTGACTTTAACAGGGGCCAGAATTTCACTCGTGTTGCTTCAGATATGGTGAATGACTCCCTTTTTGTCCACATCTTTCAAACCTTAGGAGGCAAATGGAATAGAAATAAATCAATATCCCACCAGAAATGCAGATTTCACCTTGTCCTTTATGTTTCTGAATCCATAACACATAAATTCTGGGCAGGCTTTGATCTCTGTGTTTGACTTAGATTTTTTTGTTATTCCTTTGGATTTCAGGACAGCTGACTACTCCGGAGCTTGCCTGGATGGGCTCTATAGGTGGAACAACCTGAGTGACCAAAATGCAAAGCATTCTTACAAGATGAAAGCATCCCTCATATCCATCCAGGGCTGGACAGGCTGGCTGCTCCACACAGTAACAAAGCCTGAAACCGTACTGGCACGGTGCCTGATACAACACTAAATGCTTCCCTGTTGCTTTCTGCTCCCAGGGAGAAAGAGCAAAGAAACCAGCGGGGAGACCAGTGGAAGTCATGGTTTGACAACATCAAAGAGCAACTTGGACCCTGTCCTTATAGAGAGAAAAAGGTTGCCAGGATCCCATGAGTTGGCTGACTAATAAGTGAAGTGCTGCCAGCGCTCCGGTTCAGGATGAGTTGGGATGACCCAGTGAGTGATAGTCATTGCTGGTGGAAGAACAGAAAAAAAGGCAGAGAGATAAAGAAAAATAACCAAGCAAGGACAGGGATTAGGAGTGAAAAGGAGCACAAGGGGAGCCGCCCCTTGAATCAGAAATGTCTGTGTTAGTAGTAAGGTCAACAGCAACTTCCGAGAAGGCATTTGCAGCCTTTGTTACCAGTCCCCTGACAGAGACACATTGCTGTGTGGTGGTATTTGTCTTGTCCACGCTGAGCAGGATAATGGACAGCATTAGGGGAAAAGGAAGAAAACACATGATTTAAAACCCAGCATGGCCAGATGTACATTTGCAGTGGGATTTCACATGTTGCATGTGGGTCAACCCCTGCTAGTTATTATGAATGACCTTGTGCTCCTTGATGAAGACCAAGTCTCCAGTGAGGGCTGAGTGACTTATCTGCTCATTTGTATGAGAGAAAGCAGCTAGAGCATGTCCAAAGCACGTTGCTACAGACAAGAAACAGGCAAGCTTAGTTATTGTTTCTTGGGTAAATGACTGCTCAAGATGTATAGAACATGTTTCCTAGTTCTCCAAGAGTTGAAAATTTTTATTAAATGAATGAAAAAATTGTAATCTTGAAGTTCAATTTCTGAGACAAGTTATTCAGAGGAACGTGATGAGCTGGGTGGCTCCCAGTTTGCTGTGAATAACATCTCCTTCTGCTGTATGTCAATAAGCTCTATCCCTGCCATCCCTGTTATTTCAGCTCATGCTGAACAACACTACAAGACCTTCTTTTCTTCAAAGAAGATCCCAAAACAATATTAAAGTCAATATCTACAAAACAGGAATAATTCTGGATACAGCTACACCTGTGTCAGCTGAGTCTTGTCTTTAGCTGCACCACTGGATGAGCAACAGGGAAGGAGAGTTGCTCCCGGCCTCCTTAGATCAAGTCCCTGTGTTTCCATACCTCCAGTTTTTGTCTCAGCTGTTTAAATTGTCAGCCCTTCAGAGAGGTTTTGTACAGCACCTATTGCAATAGGACCCAGAGCTCTTCTAAGGCCTCAGAATACCACAGTAATATAAATAATAAGAAAACATTTATCAAAACTTACAAAGGAAACTCTTTGTACTTTGATTTAAAGCGTGTAAAATGAGGCTTGGAAAACATTCCTCCAAAGGAGCAGAGGGTTAATTAACACCTGCCTGGCCTGTTGTAACCACAAGCAGTGCTTGGAGCCCTTGACACCCACTGGCTTGCCACCAGGATAAGCTTCCATCAAGATGGGGTAGGGACAGGCACTGGATCTTCCAGGGCATTGCAGACATAATGGCATTGCCTGGCTTAAGATAGGTTTGGATTTCTTCACAAAGAATTCAAAAGAAAATTAAAAGGCACAAAGTTATGGAATCATAGAATGCAGAATCTCTTTGGTTGGAAGAGACTTTTCAGATCATAAGTCCAGCTGTTAACCCAGCACTACCAGGTTACCACTAAACCATGTCCCACAGCGACACATCTACATGGCTTTTTACTCCCTCTAGGATCGTGTACTCCACCGCTGCCCTGGGCAGCCTCTTCCAGGGTTTGAAAAGCCTTTCGGGCAAGAAGTTGTTCCTAATGTCCAACATAAACCTCCCCTGGCACAACCTGAGCCCATTTCTTCTTGTCCTATGGTTTGTTTCTTCTGATTCTTCGGCCACCCCAGAGTCTACATTCTCATCCTCCCCAGATTCGGTGTCATCTCCCATGTAGTCAACTACTACACTGCCAAAAAAGAACCATTAGGTTACATAGGAATAGTATGAGCCATACTATCAATCGGATAGACCAACACCCACTTCACCACAAACACCTTTCATGGAGTTGTAGAACAAAAAAGGTCTCCCCTCAGCCATCTTTTCTCCAGACTAAACACCACCAGTTCCCTCAGCTGCTCCTCAGAAGACTTGTGTTCCAGGCCCTTTGTGCTGGTTTGAGCTAATTGGAATACTTTAATAGAGAAAATTATGCTATAGGCTGTGAAAGGAAACAATGGTGATGTCTACTTCACTCATAGGCTTGCTGCGATGTTTAGGAATAAGAAACCAAAACAAAGAAGATAAGAGAGTGTCTCAAGCTGGCAGTCGAGGTCACGGGGGAACAGCGTCTTGGGCTAGCAGCTCTGGCTTCACCTCTCTGCTGAATAACTCCACTAACCACTTTTCTTCTAATCTTCCCCGGCCGATCCTCCTTGCGCATAAGGCAAACCTTGGGGTAAGGTGTAGGGGTGGGGAGAAGGTGGAAGGGTGGTTGGGAGCCCCTCCTGGGGTCTCTGATTTCTGGGAGGGGAGTTGTGTGTCTGTATTACCTTTATCTTGTATATTTCTGTAAATATTCCTGTATATACTGTATATATCTGCTTGTATATTGTGCTAAAGACCCTGTGCCTCGTGACACTGCTCACCAGCTTTGTAGCCATTCTCTTGTGTCATACTTAAACAGATGAGGAAGAAATACTTCAGCATTCTTGAGGTTTAGAGTTCTTGCTGCTAAACTTCAGTGCCCTGTTGGCACATTTGATGAACCTTCAAAAACTAAGATTGAGAAACCTCTTTCTGGATTGAGGTGCTGCTCACAGCATTCAGTTCTGTCCCCAGTTTCTCCAGCACAGGTCCAGGGGCAGCTGTGCTCTGACATGGAGCAGCATCTTCAGGGAAACCAGGAGCCCTTGCATCCATGAAGAGCTGAGCTCACAAATCATAGAATCATAGAATAGCTTGAGCTGGAAGACACCCTAAAGATCATCTAGTTCTATTCCCCTGCCTTGGGCAGGGAGACCCCCTACTAGATCAGCTTGTTAAAAGCCTCATCCAGCTTGGTCTTAAATGCTTGCAGAGATGAGGGACTCACAATTTCTTTGGGAAATCCTTTCCAGAGTCTCACTACCTTTATAGCAAAGAGTTTCCTAAGGTCTAATCTACATCTACTCTGCTCTACTCTGCTCTAGTTTGAAACAATTGCCCCTTCCTCATTGAAAGCCTCACAGTAGAATTTTATCACCTCAGCTGGTTCAAAGTGCAGAGCACAAGGAGGGAGAATGTTTTCACAGCTATTAAACCAGGACAATTTGTTTGCTTCTTTTTTTTGGTTGTTTTTTTTTGTTTGTTTGTTTGGTTGGTTGTTTTTTTTTGTAATTACCAAACAGGTTTAAATTCATCAAACCACTCTTCAGAATCATAGAGCTGCAATAAATCTTATTTGGGCTCACTTTCCAATTAAATTCTTTTTTCCCAAGCACCCTGCTAAAAATGGATTAATTTAAAGCTACATGGAAAAAATACAGAGAGAGTTTTATATCAGCTGTGTCCTGAGGTGAAATATAAATTACTTTTTTTTTTTTTTGTATGCATGCTTGAATCATTATAATAGCAACAGAAGAACTGGTAATTAAATTGCCCAGAAAAAGTCATTAGACAGGAATGGAAATATATACACCCTCACAATTAACAGTAGTAGAGTAAATACACATACATATGTACTTGAAAAAATATTGCTATTGAGTGCAATTATGGGATATGGACAGGAAAGGAGGCTGTTCTGAGGTTTAATTGAATTATCTCCTAGGTTTGTGGGATTCCAGCAGGCTTGAGGAGCCTCAGACATTCCTTAAAACTCAAATTCCTGCTGTACCACCACCAAGCACATCCCTGGGCAAGGAGAGATGTTTGGATGGAATAAAATACCCTACTCAAATGCAAAGAGCATCCTATCCTGCAGAACCTGCTGGATGGGAATGCCCACATCCACAGTGAATCCCCAGAGCTGGATAGATGGGTTAAAATGAGGAGGGACTGAGCCTTTTCTGCAACCAACCATAAAAGCAACCTGCCCTGATTTCTCAAATGAACTTTGTGTAAAATTCCAAATTCCAGGGCTTGACATTTATTGTCCACAGCCCTGATCACTGTCTCGAATCAGGGACAGCAAATAAACATTTGAAAGAATCAGTTGTCTGCAGAGCCCTCAGTACTTCTCCCTGAGAATATTTATGAACCCCAGTGTGGTAGCTGCTGCCCAGACAGACAAAAATCTTCCTTTGAATAATCTGGGAGCCACCATAGCCTGACTCAAGCTATCTGAGCCTTAGGGAAATTAAATGCTTCTGACCTCTACATTTTTACATGAGTGTGATGTTGCAGTGGGACCTTGCTGAGGTTCCATTGCTGCTGTGACAGGGGGTCTTGCTGGTATCCTGCATGTAAAGATGATGTGAAATCTCATCACAGCATTTCAGTTGTGGTTATGGGGCGATGGGGCTGGAGCGGCTGCCCCCCTGCCATGGGAGAGGAAGATGGGAGTCAAGTTACGGGTCTTGGGAAAGAAGAATCAGTGTCATCTCTGTTTAACTACTCAGCTTCCACCTCTCCATGGAAATGTGCACAGGAAAGATAGGGATAAATATTTCAGGGAGTGAAGCCGTGGTCCTGTCACCTGGGAGCAAAGCAGGGAGACCTCTAGGTCACACCTCACTTAGGTGGTCTTGGCCAGTCTGAATAAATACATGGGAAATGAAAAGGCCAGGGGAGAAAATCGTCCCTCTTCCACTCAGCCATCACAGCACAAAAGGAATATTCTTCAACTTGAGCTTTAAAAGCATTGATGGTCCTCTAGGCCAATTACTGCATTTGAAAAGGAGCAGCAGAAGCTCACCAGCTGTACAGGATGGTTCATGAGCGTGCTCAATTCAAAGAAAAAAAAATAAGAAAAAAGAAAATCAAACTTCAAGAAAAACAATCTCAAACAAGTGAGATTCTCTTGCCAAATTCATTCAAAGGATTTTTTCCCCTCCTATCAGCTACTCTTGTATCCAAGGACAATGTTTTGTCCCCCCCCTTTTTGGAACAGCTTTGGACTGACATTTATTTATCGTATCTTATTAGAATTTACTGAAATATTTCAGGATAAGACCCATCTTTCAACTCATCTTTCCTCACTAAAGCAATAAGCACACATTAAGGCACAACGCTTTGGGCTTCCTGTTTACATCCGTGGATGGCAAATGAATGTGTGCTCATTCCTCCCATGGATTAATCTCGCCTTTTCCCACATAATCCATAAATGAAGCCCAGATGGAAAGAATTAGCTTGAAATCTCTCCCTCTTCTTTCTCCTCCACAACACCCTTTAAAAAAAAAAGGTTGGAAAAAGAGTTTGGTAGCACTGATTACATTGCAAAATTCTTCTGTGATTCCTGAAGTTCTTAAGGATATTGCTATCTCCTGTTGTGGTAGGCCTAAGCAGGCCAAATTGGGCTTGTACCTCTCCTGGCTTGCCCAGGCATCTTTTTCTGCTCTCCCTCCTGCTGTTTTGGGGAGAGCAACCACGGAAAAGGGACAAAGAGCCTGAAGCCACTAAGTCTGGGGTCTGTGGCCTGCCCAGCAACTGCGCTAAACAAGGTGCACAGGGTTCCCTTGTGCAAGGCTGTGTTCTGTCCAAAAAAGGGTAAAGCAAACCTATGGCTTCACCCAATATGGGCAAATCTTGGCTAACTGCCATCTGATTGGCTATCCCATGTCCAAAGGCCCGTTAGTCTTAGGTTGTATTGGATAAAAGGAGATGAGCAAGGAGCACAGACGCCTTTGCCATTAAAAGATGTGTCCGTGCCTGCTGCCTCCTTGCTCCTGAGCTGAGGCTCTCATACCTGCACACATTTGGCCTGCACAGCCGGCGTGACACCATGCCCAGACTGCACACTGCAAGACATCTGCCTGCACCTGGAAGCCTTCTGCCCAGACGGAAGCCCTGGAGATAACACAAATCATCCAGAGNATATCTAATAGTTATTTCTAGATCCTATTATAGCCTGTATATAGTTTCCATAATGTTGCAAAGAACCTGTTATTATTATTATTAAATGGTGATGGGGGTGATGCGAGTTCTGAATATTTAATATTAATAAACTATATATTAATATTTTTAAATATCATCTCACATTAATTAATTACCCTGTCCCGACACATCTCCCAACAGCAATATAGGATTATACTGCTGGTATAATACAGCCCATGATACATCATGGTCCCTGCACTCCTCCTCTGCTTACGAGATCAGGAATATTAAAATACAATTGTTGAAAATTCATAAAGCAAGCAGCAGCTTAGAAACTAATAGACACTAATCCCAGCTCAGCGAATTCAATGAAGAGAGATTATGGGGCTACATTTTTCCAAGTTTTACAAAGTCAGACTTGATGCATGCTGTAAGCACTTGCATTGTTTATATATTCTTGACAGTGGTCTTGCTGGGTATAAGATTGTGTTCTAGAATCCTTGTTTTTTTCAAGGTAAAAACTGATCATGGGACCTGCAAGGTCTTTCGTAGATAGCTGCTTTGAGAGCTATGGATGGATGCTCCTTACAGTGTCTTTGCCAGGTCAGGGATTATGGAAGCAGTGTTACCTGCCCATGTTTCAGTCACAAAGGCATTTCAAAGTGTTTCTCAGTGTGTATCTATCTGGTTGTTTACAGGACTAAAAGGACAACTGTATGATGGATGCCTTCCCCAGTTTGGAAGTAGAGGAATTACAACACAAACTTGTACCCTAAGGAAATGGTCTGGGAAGAGTGTCACAGAATTACTAAATTGCCTAGAATGGAAATGACACAAGTCTTAAAAGTCACCAGGTATGGGGACTCCACCACTGCCCTAAGCAGTTTGTTCCAATGCCCAACAACCCTCTCAGTAAAGAAATTCTTCCTCATAGCCAACCCAAACATCCCTTGGCACAACACGAGACAATTACCTTTCATCCTATCCCTTGTTACTTGGTAGAACAGACTGGTGCCCAACCTCCTTTCAGAGAGTCATAGAGAGCCAGAAGGTCTCCCATGAACCTCCTTTTCTCTAGGCTAAAATCCCCCAGATCGCTCAGCTGCTCCTCACAAGACACGTTCCTCATGTCCAGCACTCTCTCCTATCAAATCTCTTCTGCCTATCAGGGCATATCAGCCTTATTAACAGTATTTACCACTTCCCAGGCTTCAGAGGCACACCTGGATCTCTTGGTACCCTTTCCCCACCTACTTTACTCAATCATTTCCGACTCACAGAATCAGAATGGTACTGGTCATGAGTGGTAGTGATCATGAGCTCTGGAGATCATCTAGTCCAATTGCTTTGCTACAGCAGGTAGCCTAGAGCAGCTGGAATAGGATCACAGGGTCCGGGCAGGTTTAGAAAGTCTCCAGAGAAGGAGACTCCACAACCTTACCTGTGCAGCTTGTTCTAATGCTCCATCATCCTCAAAGAAAAGACGTTTGCCCTTAAGATCAAGTGTAACCTCCTGTATACTTGCTTGTACCCATTTCCCCTTCTCCTACCACTGACCACCACTGAGAAAACCCAAGCTCAACACCAGAGATGTTTAGATCAACCCTTTAAGGATGAGGATGTGCCGTAGCATCCATTTTCTGAAACCACAACTGTGGCAAATTCACTGTCATCCTGCTGGGAAGCACCAAACCTCAAAGTGAGTCTGTGCTTACATAAAAACTTTCCAAGCAGACAATGAATTTACCTGACTGGTGCATACCTTGGGAAAAGATCATCAAAGGGAATTAAGGAACTGGTCCAGCTCCACCTTCATCTCATCCTAGCAAAAGTAAAACCACAGATACATTATTTTAATCCTCAATTATTAAATGGCTTAGAGGAGTTTACAGCACCGGGGAACTCTGAAGCGTTTCAGACAGGATGCCAGCAATTTGTTTGAAGCCCTGCATGCTGCCACATGCACTGAACTACTCATGAACTCAGAGTGCTTCAACGTTCCCAATACCCAGGTCATGCAGCAGCAGCAAAAGCAGGTTCACACTGCAATGGAATCAGAATTCCAAGTGAAAGGAATCACTTTGTAGAGGGCGCAGGAGCAGGCACAGCTCCAAAAATGTGTGAGCTGACAGAAATAGAAATCAAGAAGCCATCGCTTCTGGGGGCTCATCAAACTCACTCCAAGGCAGGGCACTTTCCTGAAAAAGTTGGTGAATTGGATGGAGAAAGGACCCTTCCTTCAGTAGCTCACACATTTTT
>VWYK01036056.1:0-37440 GCA_013399775.1 Semnornis frantzii
CTAAGCCATCCTATGATTCTATGTTCCAGCAGTAGAACTGACATCTAATTCACAGTACCAAGGGACCTGACATGAACCCTTCACAGATCACAGAAGCACACAATCACAGAACCAGTCAGGGTTTGAAAGGACCACAAGGTTCATCAAGTTCCAACCCCACTGCCATGCCCAGGGACACCCTACCCTAGATCAGCCTGGCCACAGCCTCATCCAGCCTAGCCTTAAACACCTCCAGCAATGGGGTCTCGACCACCTCCCTGGGCAACCCCTGCCAGGCTCTCACCACTCTCATGCTGAAGAACTTCCTCCTCATGGCCAGGCTGAATCTCCTCACCCCCAGCTTTGCTCCATTCCCCCCAGTCCTGTCACTACCTGAGAGCCTAAAGAGTCCCTCCCCAGCTTTCTTGTAGCCCACTTCAAATACTAGAAGGCCACAAGAAGGTCACCTTGGAGCCTCCCCTTCTCCATACTGAACAGTCTCAACTCTTTCAGTCTGTCCTCATAGCAGAGCAGCTCCAGCCCTCTGAGCATCCTCATGGTCCTTCTCTGGACACACTCCAGCATCTCCACATCCCTCTTGTAAGAGGTATTCTTTCCTCAGCAGGTTGCAGGAGGTCAGTGAGATGTACTCATGGCTCTGACTACACACTGCACTTCTTTATTCATACCAATGCCAGCTTAAAGACTGTGTTCTCCTACACTGCTTTTTACTCATCATGCTCTTCTTTTTAATTTTTAATTTCTTCAATATAAACTCCCACACTTACAAAATCAGCAGCAAAATGTCCTTGTGAACAAAGTAAACTCAAATCCACTACTTCTAATGCTCAGGCAATGGTAGGAGAGAAATATATTTAAAGGACTGTGCCCAGAGTTTCAGGCACACACAAGCTATTAAAACCATGCCTTGAATTTGTGCTATGCAGGAATATAGAATCATAGAATGGTAAGGTTGGAAGGGACCCCAAGGATCATCCAGTTCCAAACCCCCTGCCATAGGCAGAGACACCTCCCAGCAGTACAGGAATGGGCAACTCATGCCACAACAAGTTCCAGAGCATTCCAGGATGAGCCTGCACAGGTTGGTGACTTAGAACCACAGAGAGTTGGTTTGCTTGGAAAAGACCTCCAAGATCTTGGAGTCCCAACCATCAACAGCTGTGTGCAGCTCTGCAGTCCCCAGCACAGGAAGGACATGGAACTGTTGGAGTGGGTCCAGAGGAGGCCATGAAGATGCTGAGAGGGCTGCAGCAGTTCTGCTCTGAGGACAGGCTGAGAGAGTTGGGGTTCTGCAGCCTGCAGAAGAGAAGGCTTCCAGGAGACCTTAGAGTAGCCTTCAAGGATCTGAAGGGGGCTACAGGAAGGCTGGGGAGGGACTNCTGTGCTAGTGGGAGGTGTCCCTGCCTATGGCAGGGGGTTGGAACTGCATGATCCTTGAGGTCCCTTCCAACATTACCATTCTATGACTCCATGATTCTATAAGAAAACCTAAGATGAATAAAATGAATATGATTGGTTTCCTGGTAACAAGTCTAAACAAAACAACCAAACAACAGAAAACAAAACCCTGAACCAAGACAACAATAAAAATACAGCCTGGACCCCCCCTCCCCAACAAACCAAAACCAAAGAGGGCTGTATTTAGCAGAAAAGCTACAGTCACCCATTTGATGTGAAAAAGCTTGCCAGGCTTTTGCATGAGGTGTTGAAAATCCAACTATGTCAACACTATTTTCCCTCCTTGTTGGATTGGGTTCTGTATAAGTGAAGCAGCTCTGCACTTGCCTTTGGCCATGGGAGCTGAACAGCCTTTGCAAAGTTTTCAGGATGAAAATTTAGGAGTCATCTCCTCAGCAGACACAGATTGCAGTAAGTGCTGCTACCATCTTAGCACTTCTTGCAAATGCTATTAATGGCACTTACTATGCTAACAATCAGTTTGTGTAAATGACTCACTTTATCCTTTTAATTATGGGCCTCAAGACAGGTTAGAGCTCACAAACACTACAGCTAAAACCCATTTATGCCTCAGGAGTATCGGGTGGAAAGGATGGCACAGCAAAAATGTGTTTGCATCTAATGACTAAGCACAACTAGCCCTGTAACTGGAAATATCATAGAGCTCTGATACCAAACAGCAACCTGCTCTTTTGTATCTTGAGCCTACAGAGATGCTTCTGCCTGGTACAACAAAACAGCAGCTGCACCAGAAGCCTCATGCCTTAGTGATGAGCTTAGAGAGTCCTGGGATCTGTTCCTCATCCTAATGTTGACTGGCTGTGCAACACAGATGGGTCACCTCTTTGTTGAGCTTCAGCTTAAGCAAGGCATGGCTCTGCAGTCAGGCTAAACAGTGGATGTGCATGGAAGAATAAAGGAACAATCTGGAGAATAGAATGGAAAACTTTATCCTGACACAGTGCTGCAAGTTACTTTGTCAGTAGGAGATGGAGCACTGCAAATACCTAATAAACATGCAGAGAACTGCTCTGAAATTTGAACACAACCATTCTCTCTCTATGCTGCTTACTGTCTTTTAGCCTGTACCCCAGGGACATGCTGATTTACAGGGCAAAGTAGATGAGATGTTCTCTTGCTGAAAATGCTTCTACCTGTAAACTCAACTTAAAATCATCCATAGCACTGAATTCAGTTTTGCCAACATGTAATAGCCCTGTCTGATACTAGAGTCAAGACTGGCACAAAGATAAAATCACCAGGCCACCACTCACACAGTACCTTGAGCTTGAAGGCTGAATAGCATGGTATGTCTCATGGATTGCTAGTAAGCATTAGTTACTGTTTACTTCCTCAGTTTACAGCTGTTTACTACATGTAGGACACACTTTACTATCCTGACAATGAGGTCATTAAGACTGAAGAAGAATGCAGTAAGGCTTGGAAAAAGAAACTGAAGAAACCCTGTTCCTCCTTCTTTTACAGACCAATCTCTGTGGATAGACCCAGAGGTATTAGGATGCTTAACTAAGTCCACCTCAACACTCCCACTTCTCTTTCTCCCCCATTCACTGGTTTAATACTCAGTAATTCCTGTCATTCCCAAGAACCTCAGAGGCAGCAAAGAGGAAGCAGGCTGTCTTAGCTGAGTAAAGGCATAAAAACAAGCGTCAGGAAAATAAGCTTAAGCTTCCTTCACCCTCTCTGTTGTTTAATTATTTAGTTAGTGAAGGACTGGCTTTAAATGAGGAAGAAAGATGAAAAATGTGAGCTCAGAATTTTATTACACAGCCCTGAGTGAGCGAAACTTCGAAGTGTTACAAAAGAGTTAAAGCCTAAAAGCAAAGAGGTGAAAGACTAGCAGAAGGTGCCAGTTTCATTAAGTAGATATGTTGATGATAACAGGAAGAAAGGGCAAGATTTTGCTGTCCACTGAAACACAACAACTCCCATAATGTATTCTGCACATCATATTGTTCAAGCCTCTAATATTTCATTCATTGATTTTATTGTCAGAGGAAAAGGTGCTTGTTCCAAGTGGCATTTAGTGAGACAGATGGGGAGAGACTCTGACTTCATTACTGGGAGTTTGCTCTCTGCATAAGGTTGACGTTAGATGGGGAAAAAGCAAAAAGACTGCAAAAGAATACCATTTCTAATGCTTAGAAAAGTATCTTTGGTGCTCTCCCTGGAAGGTTTTCACCCAGTCAGCCTGCAGCCTGCATCTGTGAAAAAGCATCGCTCGAACTCCTCGCATCGGTACTTCGAGATCAGCTCTGTTAGCCTAGGATTCAATTTTTGTGTTGATGGCTGTTTTCTGCTGCAGAAAGAGAGAAGATCAGAAGAGAAGCCTATGAACTATTAAACATCCAGTTTGAAGGAAATGTTTGGCATTGTGCTTACGAAGCAGAGAGAACATACAGACATGAATCAGACTGTTATTTTTAGCCCCGGTAGCGAACGCCGTCAGAGAAACCTTGGAAATTTGTTTACTGACTCTCAACAGTTACAAGTGGTTGTGCCAGTTGAGAGGCAAAGAAGAGCTCAGAGTTCCTTTCAGCCACAGAAATAAATGTATTGAGAAGCTAACTTCCAGAAAGAAGGAAACACACATCTATATGGAGGTTCAAAAGGCACTCTAATATAATCTGCCTGTCCCCAAATCTGCCTGATGTGGTCTAAGTGAATACTGAAACAGCATCGGTGAGAAAAAGCCCTGCAAGCTTTGCTCTGTTTGGAAAGAATCAGAGGAGGAAAATACAAAAAGCAAACACAATTTCTGGAAGAAAATGCAGAACTTTCCTTATTAGAGAAGTATCCTCTTCAGCCAGCTATGAATGGCATTCCTGTTTGTTTATTCTCCCTCCCTTTATAACCTTATTCACTTGGGATTCCTGGTGCACAGTAACATGGCCTCACCAGGAAGGTGGTTGCCTGCAGCCACAGGTCACAGATATTTTCTTATGCAGTAGAAGAAGTTGGTCCAATCCTTACAGGCTCAGAAGTAGGCTCTCCTCTTTTATGGCTGTGTGCTCCTTGCCCTACATTAGTATGCACAATGTAGCATTAGCACCCTATAAACTCTCCTTCTTGCTCTTCCCCTGTAATGAGGTCAACTTACTTCGACCTTCTGAAAGGTTAGGTGCAGGAGAGTCAAGATGCAAAATGGATTTAGGCTGAAAATAGCTGTCAGTTGTCTGGCTTGACCAAAAAGACAGCATCTGTAGGCAAGCACGGCAGCAGAACTTAAAACACCTGAGCCTTGTGGTTAAAAGCAAGGTGCCTATTAGCAGCTTGGAAAAGCTTTTGTTAGTTTCATGCATAAACTCCACTGAAATGGAGTTTAAAATGAATCAACAGTGCTCCTTTGCTAATCTGAACCTAATCAAACTGCCTTTGTTTTAGTGATTTTTAGAGCAGACTTCAGGGTGAAAGCTTCAATATTAGAGAAGAATGATGCTCAAATACTGAGAAAGTCTAGATCAGATAAACCATACATCCACAATCAAGTGAGAGAGAGGCACAAAACTGTTAGGAATTCTGAGGACATCAAAACGTAGTGAGACAGCTGTGCAACCCCTGGAGGAAGGCATGCAAAGGGCAGGAAGTTAGGGTACCAGTCAATCCCCTTCATCTCTACTAAAGTATGAAGTGTAAGCAACATGTCTTCTGTGAAGCAGTAAAATGCTGTTCTGCATTCTGAATCTATCTTGCATCTCAATGAATTCTGTAATCAAAGGCTACAAACAGCAAGCCAAATATGAGTGAATTTCCTTTTACTTATTTTTACCTTCACCTGTGTAAGGACAAAAAAGGAAAACAATGCAAAAATTGAAAGCTGTAAAATAAACTTGGCTAACTCATTCTCTCACCAGACTCCATCTGGAGTGCTGGGTGCAGTTCTGGAGTCCCCAGCACAGGAAGGACATGGAAGTGTTGGAGGCAGTCCAGAGGAGGCCACAAAGATGCTCAGGGGGCTGCAACAGCTCTCCTATGAGGACAAGCTACAAGAGTTGGGGCTCTGCAGTCTGGAGAGGAGAAGGCTTCCAGGACACCTTAGAGTAGCCTTGCAGGATCTGAAGGGGGCTACAGGAAGGCTGGGGAGGGACTACTGACAAGGTCTGGGAATGGCAGGACAAGGGGAATGGGTTTGAAGTGGCAGAGGGGAGCTTGCAAGTGGATGTTAGGAGGAAGTTGTTTGCAGTGAGGGTGGTGAGGCACTGGCACAGGTTGCCCAGGGAGGTTTTGGCTGCTCCCTCCCTGGAGGTGTTCAAGGCCAGGTTGGAGGAGGCCTTGAGTGCCCTGTGCTAGTGGGAGGTGTCCCTGCCTATGGCAGGGGGTTGGAACTGGCTGATCCTTGAGGTCCCTTCCAACCTTCCCATTCTATGATTCCCTCATAACCACAGCCATTAGATGAGATGCTGTACTTGCTCTTACAAGGGGAACAAACATATGAGAAAAATAAAGAAGAAAATTATCCACAACCTATCTGTACAGTAAGCCTCTGTGGTGTGGAAAGAAAAAAAAAAGGAATTACAAAAGAAAGGGCTTCACTCTGTCTTCCTTGGGGATAAAGACATTGAAAACCTCTCACCTATGAGGCGATCACAAGACAGACCTTTTAGTAGCTCCATGTAGTGGAATCTGATGTCACCTTTTTGTTAGTCATGCTGCAGATCTATTAAGCACCCTAATAAATATAAATTACAACTGAAACATTTAATACTCTAGCAAATTAAAAATAGATTGCCTTGCAAGTGCTGAAAAACAGCAAGAAATTGATATACATTTGCAGATCAGAAAGGCATTAAGTAAAAGAAAGAAAGGGTGATGTGGATGACAATTTCAGCTGTCTATCAGGAAGATCTTGGCTTCCATTGGATTTAACACTTGAGAATTAATTCAGACCTCAGTCATAGAAGTGCTGTAGAAGCAAGCACAATAATTTGGGAAATTATCACCCCAGAGCAGGAGTTACTACTGCCTACCTAGTTCATCTCAGTGTACAGCCATCTGGATTAGCTGCAGCCCTTTTCATTGACCCTCTATAATGGCTGCATGGAGAGTGAGAGGGACAATGGCTCCCCATAAAATCTGTTAATGCAGCTCATGGCAAAGCAATGAAGAGATGATAGCAATAATTTCTGAAATCACTCCAAGCAAAGTCGTCAGGACATCAGTTTATCCCTGCAAAAGCATCCAGTAAATGGGACATTTACAGTTAATCTGTTCTAATCTCTAGAAAAGGTAAATCTTTTTTTAGCACTGAGAACAGATTCTACAACCTGGTACATCTGTGCCAGTCTGCCTTTGGTATTTCAATTTAGCTTCCACCTTTTAAAATTAAAATTAAACTTTCTGTAGGGTTCTTTCCTGCAGGGGACAAATGCTGTAATCACTCAAAACATCTAACTGTGTTGTCCCAGACAGACAGACCCACCTAACAGTTACTCTTGGTAAGTAAAAGATAAAGTAGGTGGCTCTGAGCAACTCTTGTGATATCTTCTGTGCACAGCTTTTTCTTCTCAAATGCACCCCAATTAACTCTTAGATTAGTCTCCAGTTCCAGCCTCCTTCTACTATGGTGACTTAAGCATCCCCTGAGGCACTTCTTAACGTCCCACTCCATCAGTGCTACTTTTAGCTAGGACCTGCACTCCTTCCCTCAGGGTTTTCAGAAATTAATTTCTTTTTCACAAGGTTATTTCTCATTGGCATGATTTTTCTCTCTGTGTGCTGCAGAATGTGGATTGTCAGCAGTGCTTTGCAAATTGGCATAAGAAACAGAAGGGTCATTTTCTGTGGTACATATCCAAACTCAAGACAAACAAACGAACAGGAGTAAGTACCACCAGGGCTCTCTACAAGGTGTGAAATGCTCCGTTCTTTCCTTCTAGAACGAGATGTGACCTGACTGAATACAAAACTCTTACTCTGTCACTTAGGCTCGGCCCATTAATTGCACAAGGAAGCAAACTCCAAGGCATAGATCAAATTCTGGGACAGGCTTCCATTTGTTATCACTACATGAAGAGGAACTCAGCTCCTGCCTTTCCATGAAAGGAAAATAACCAATTTCTTCCATTTGTTATCACTACATGAAGAGGAACTCAGCTCCTGCCTTTCCATGAAAGGAAAATAAACAATTTCTTCCATTTGTTATCACTACATGAAGAGGAACTCAGCTCCTGCCTTTCCATGAAAGGAAAATAAACAATTTCCCATGTAAGCTTTTAAGATCAATGCTGCAAGAAGAGAAATGCCTGAGTATGTATGCACTGGAGGAAAGGAAGATCTAGCTAAGATGCAGCTTAAGACACAAAGGCATTAAAAAGAGATCATTATCCCTTTTGAAGGTGGAGAAAAGATCTTCTATATATCATTATCAGACTCTAATCAGCTCTAGAATCTCAAAAGAACTAATGTTATTTCATTTCATGACAGATGGGAAGGTTCCCCCCTCAGAAAGACTGAATGAGGGCTGACTCAACTGCAATCATAAATTATTAACTAATTTGAGGGAATTTTCCCCTCCTCTTTTCTCTCCAAGTCCTCTAAGCTAATTTTGTAGCTCATGCAAGGACAGATCTGAGAGAGGAATTATCACACAGGTACGACAGGATTAAGTAAATGCTCTGTGACAAGACAATGCTGGGTTTCTCTCACTGAGCCACTACATAAATTATTTGTGGTCAGGATTAAAGTATTTAATTAAATCATCTTTGTGTAGATGAAACACGAAAAATATTTTTTAAACTGCTGCAAGAGAAAAAAACCAAAATCCCTTCTTCTGCTTCTTTCTGTATGGAGTCTGTAGTTCAAAAACCCAAATGATCAAAACAGCAGTGAGTCACTGGCAAGAGCATTAGGATAAATCAAGGTACCTTGAAAGTTATCTCCTTGCATACTCTTCTCCCCCCAACCAAAATGGTTGCTGCGTTATGCAAATGTCCTGGAACAAGGACAGCTTCCAGGCCAGAAAGGTAGTGTCCATCCCTGCTCTGAGTGGGTTTACAGACAGGAATTCTCCTTAACCTAAAGTGGTTGGTCACTTCACTGAGCTCTTACTAAGTATTGGCAGTCTGCTAGAGGATTCAGGGAGAAAAAGGATTGCCAGGTTTGTTTTTATTTTACAGGAACAAGTGGGGAGTGAGGAAAGGTTTGTTATTTAAGAAAAAACATGTGTAAAATGAAGGATTTTTTGACCCCTGAGAACAGCAAAAGGGGAAAAAAACCTAGCTGAAGACACAGTTCTCCCTTCTGAGAGTTTTCTTCTGCAGTATCAGAAGGATTGCTCAGCAGGTTCAAAACATCCTCTGCCTCTCTTGTTGCGTGCATCAGCAGCTGTGCAACTCAGTTAGCTTAGGACAAGAGTAGCAAAGAAGACATATCCAGAGTTTTAGGCACTGTACTGGAGAACATCTGAAACTGTGCCTGAGCTGGGCCACAAGAAGTCTCTTTGTTTTCATGAAAGTATTTTTTAAAGTCACATTCAGCAAACTGCTCTGAGAGCTGAATGCCTGAGCTTGGTTTGCCTCCATTTGGCTGCAGAACTGAATGAAATATTCTATTTGGTGGATAAAATGCAAGGATTTGGACTCAATTCTCTAGGCACTGTCAACTAGGATGGAAGGACTTCAAGCTCCTTCTTTGGACTAGCATCCTGTCTGGAAGAAAAGCCAGTGGGAGATGAGTTGGTTATTAATGCAAATCCATAAGATCTCCCTTCAGAAGATAAAAGTGTTGCAAATTTTCCTATTGGATGTCTACCTCTTATTGTGGAGAGCAAATCAATCCTTTTCATGTTTTTCTTTTAATTTCAAGCTGCTGAAAAGTAGACAACAATAATAATTTGTACAAAATCGTTACAGATGTATCACATAACAAAGCACCATGAATTGATCTTTAGATCTAAGAAACCACCTCAGAGTCTCTTTAAATGACAGCTAAGAAGGAAATCCTACCTCCAGTTAGGCTTCATTATTCCCATTATTTTGGAATGCAAAATAAATAATTTTGTGAAGGGGGAAAGCAAGTTGGATAATTATTACAATTTATTATTCTTCTTTCCAATTCTGTTATTTAGGGAGCAGGATTTTGGTCCAGAAGAGGCCACCAAGATGCTCAGAGGGCTGCAGCAGCTCTCCTATGAGGACAGACAGAGAGAGTTTGGGCTCTGCAGCCTGGAGAAGAGAAGGCTTCCAGGAGACCTTAGAGTAGCCTTCCAGGATCTGAAGGGGGCTACAGGAAGGCTGTGGAGGGACTATTGACAAGGGCTGGGAATGCCAGGACAAGGGGCAATGGGTTTGAAGTGGCAGAGGGGAGATTGAAAGTGGATGTCAGGAGGAAGTTGTTTGCAGTGAGGGTGGTGAGACACTGGCACAGGTTGCCCAGGGAGGTTGTGGCTGCTCCCTGCCTGGAGGTGTTCAAGGCCAGGTTGGAGGAGGCCTTGAGTGAGCTGTGCTAGTGGGAGGTGTCCCTGCCTATGGCAGGGGGTTGGAACTGGATGGTCCTTGAGGTCCCTTCCAACCTTATCACTCTATGATTCTATGATTCTGTATGTATCCTTTGTTCTCAGGAACAGCAAAACCAAGTAACAAATGTTCTATACAAACAGTCATTAAATGGAATGTCTGTGTGAATATCTGTGCAATAAAACCCATCACCTAACATGCAGTAATTTCAGTGAGCTCTGGATCACAAAACTCTATGCATGCAGAAGCTACATGAACACTGCTGCACAATGTAAGCTTCTTTTAATACTTTCAATAATTTCTGGATATACTCTTACTGTGTACAAGAAGGAAACAATAAATATGCCTGCAACTGTATCATGGAACCATGCAGGGGAAAAAGCAAAGAGAAACAAGCATATGGAACTGCTACAGGGAATTCATATATAAGGAGATCTGAAGTGAGCTGTAAGGTGCATGGCACTGCACATATGAAAATGTTTCTACAGTATAGTCCAAAAGTGATTTAAACATCTGCAGCAGCTTTCATATGAAGTTTGATGCATTTCTTCTGGAGCACTTAAGAATCATGAGCTGTTACCCAATTTCCTTTCCCATCACTACTTACTGCCAATAAATGTGTGTTAAATTTAATTTTTCTCTTTTATAATTAGCCTGGGTCTACCTGTCTGACATATTAACTAATTCTACAATCTCACATTTGTGACATCAAATGATTTCCATGGTGACAGACTGAGATATATTCCTGAATGAGGCTGGTTAAGTGGGTCGTATTTCATTGGAGAGAAACCAAACCAAACTTCCTTTATATAGACTTATTTTGGTTAGGTCAATCAGTAATTAAGGAAAAAAACAGAGTCTAAGCAGAAAGTCCCAAATGGCACAGTTCAATTTGCTTGGGAACTGATAATCACAGAGGTCTGTGAAAAAGTTCTTAAGGTTATTGTGTGCAAAGGAGATTTTCAGAATCAGTCAATCACTTTTTTTGAGGACTGACTAATTTGATTCATAACTTCAGACCTAGCTCAGTGCACAACTTAGTTCAACATTTTATTTTATCTGTAGTGAACTGTTCTGTAGAACAGTTTGCTTTGTAGACATGTTGCAGCAGCTTTGATCATTAAGTTTGGTCTAGATTTGACACTACAAAGTCTCTGGGCCTTGTCCCTTTGCATAAGGAATTTGTTCTCTTTTCTGGTTTATTTCCATTTATCAACTTCACTTTGTACTGCAGACCACACTTGAACAATTGAACTGTACTGCGTGTGTCTGGGGCTGGATTAACACTTGATGTGTCCTGCTGCATGGGCACCTGTGTCCTTGAATGCAGTGAATACCAGCACCACCAGATCCTGGAACCTGCAGCACTGTTAGCTTCCAAGGGCAGGTGAATGAAACAAACTCAACAGGGTGGTCTTAGACATCAGCAAGAGCAGCTGCTGTCACTGCTGATAAAATGGATTTGGTACCGTGAGGCTGCGCAGCAGAGAACTTCATTTACATCCATGGACTGGAACGAGTCTACACAGAGACAGCATAAGCAGGCATGACTCCTTTTATGTCAAGTGGAGCCATCCCAACTCATAGCAGGTCAGAATTTGGCTCACTACATTTATACTACAGAAAAATGAAGCAGTTTTGGTGTATTTTCTCATTAAAACACCGTCTGTTGGCTTTGCTGCTGATTAACAGCCTCCCACTTTCCCACTCTGGGCAGGTTGGTGAGGAGAGCTGTCAGACCAACTACAGGATTGCTGGTAAGCTATCCTCTGGCCCAGGCATGCTCCACAGAGCATGGGGCTGTGTAGGAGAGGTTTTGCCATTTGGGAAAGTGGGCTTCACGAATTCTAATCCACAGCAGCCCAAGTTTAGCTCCCAAGAAGTGCAAGCTAAATTAAAAGTAACAACTTTCCCAAATGCAAAAAGATTCAACCACTATTTTTGAAATGATACCAGGATAGCATAGCAGGATGTGTAAATTGATGCTTTATCACTGAGAGAGTACATCTAATTTGATCTTTTTATGGGAGGAGACTCTGCAAAAAGAAAGCACCAGAATCCTGTGTGACACTAAATGTTAAAATTCACAGAAGACAGCATCTGCCCTCCAAAGTGTCTGACAGTTTTCACTCAGGAGTACTCACAATAGCATCTGAGCAAGCAGACAGGTACAGCTTCACGTAGTCACAGTAAAGTTTGCTCAGTTATTCCACTGAGACTAAATGCAAGATAAATCAGAGGGAACTGTGACTTCCCAGTGTAAAAAGGGTTCAGCATAGAAAACAATCATTTCTATGGACAATTTCTGTGTACAGGGGTAGCTTATCCAGTGCTCTGCAGTGGTAGGTGCTGTACAAACACACAATTTGCCGCAAATGGACAAGATAGTGAGAAGGAGAAATGAACTAACTTTGTTTTGCCTACCACGAACAGGACCCAGGACTGCAGAGGCAGTAGGGTGTGCAGAGATGACTGCAGCAGAGGTGGGAAGCAGAGCCCAGATGCCCATGTTCCACCCAGTGGAACTGCCCTTCTCGTTCTCTGCTATGGATTTTAGCAACTTACTTCACAAGCAACAGGGTTTGCCAATACACTGACAACATTAACACATATAAATCACTAACCTTTTTTTCTTCTTTTAACAGAAGGCTTTAAATGGTTGTTAAAATTGCAAATTAGCTCAGCTTTGCTTAAAAGACTAATTTTTTTTTAGATCTTCCACAAATCAGAGAGTTTGAAAGAATAAAAGGGAAAAAAAAAAGATGGATACACAACATTTTCCCAGAGGGTCTGAAGTGACTCCCTCAACAATGCTGCTTTCAACACCAAGTTCTGCTAACTAAAAGGCAAAGGAAAAGCTTTCCACACCAACTTGTTATTGTCAAACACGACCTTGGGAAATGTTTTGTCACATGTCAGGCACAAAGAATATATAATGCTGCAATTAGCAAGCATGCAGAAAGATTGCATTCATGTTTTATACATATAGATGGATAGATAAATACCAGGAGGACAGCAACCAAGAGTACTGGACAGTCAGTTTGATGAGAGCAGTTAAGAAGATTAATGTGTACTCTAAACTGAACTCCCCCAGTTGGCCAGCACTCAATAATTTAAAAGACAATGCCAGAGCCTTCGTTTCAAGGTGACAGAAAATTCTGATGATGAAAGAGGTTGCTGAAAACTTACTTTTAATTAAAAAGCAAACAAGCTGAAGCTCCAATTGCCTAACAGGAAGTAACACTGTTTAGGAAACGGTGGGGAGGGATCATTATTTAGATAGTTCATTTTATTAAATAAAAGAACTCAAGGAGAACTTGTCCACCTTAGTATGCTTAATAATCTGATTGCTCATCCACTTGCTGAGACAAAGTTTGAGGCCAAAGAGAAAGCGATTAAAGCGACAGCTTCACTGCTACCAAGAACAGATACCCACAAAACAAAGAGCTAGGACACATTAAATGGTCAGAATAATTCATCAGCATTCCCAGGAAGGTGAATAAAGCTCACAGCTTTTACACAATACAGTCAGGTAGACAAGTGACAAACTGGTAGGCACACATTCAGATGGACACAGAGGTGTTGTCTTCCTAACACTAATTAAAAGAAAATCATCAAAGTTATTATATTAACAATTTAAAACACGTGGGAATGCATAGTAAAAGAGGCCAGATCAAAATTCAGTTTCTACAGAAGCTGAAGGCTTCCAGTTAGCTCCACTTTCTTGTTACAAACACTTCTAACTTGCTGAAGTTTTGTCACAAAACTATTTTAGTGCTAAGAATTTATGAGTTGTGGGCAAGAATTTTTTTTTCTAGGGATCATTGAGCTCTGTAGCCTCAGGTATGTATCATCTGCCACAGCACATGCCAGTCAGGAGCAGCAGTTCATCATGGTCACCTGTGACATTTTGCTGACTGCTCCATCTTTTTCTCACTGCTAAACTCAATGAGCTCAAACTTCAGCTCAAGTTTCAGCGTCAAAGGTCTAACAGAGAGTTAGTACATCATGTCTTCATCTCTGCACTTGGGAAGAACACATTTGGCAGATGTTGTTCAATGAGGGGGATAAAAGAGGATGCTGGTGGAGAGGAACACTTGGCCCTGAATCTATTAGTCATAGAATGGTAGAGTTAGAAGGGACCTCAAGGATCATCTAGTTCCAAGCCCCTGCCATAGGCAGGGACACCTCCCACTAGCACAGGTCACTCAAGGCCTCCTCCAACCTGGCCTGGAACACCTCCAGGCAGGGAGTAGCCACAACCTCCCTGGGCAATGTAGTCAAGACAGAGCTGAGACATTATCAGCCCTAACTCAATGCTGTATCTCAGTGCATTGTTATTTTCCATCTTGCTGAAGTCATTGAGACTACTCATGAGCTTTTACACTTCAGCCTATGATTAAGTACTTCACTAAATAAGGTCATTAAATTTAAATTGTAGATGCTTGCTAGGTACTCCTGAAGGTTGTTCTCTCACCTGCAACATATTCCCTTCAGGCTCATGGCTGGCAAAACAAGTGGCAAAATTCCATCCCAATCTGCACGTCAGCAATCCTCCCACTAAACTTAAGCCATGGGAAATCGATTCAGCAGGGAGATGTCTTTGCCCTGCTGCTGATGTAGGGAAGCATAGCAGATTGTTATGGTTCTCAGAGAAGGATGAGACACACAGAAGAGGAAAGGTGTATGAACCTGACATATGCCAGTGTCTTGAAGAGGTATCTCAGTTTGCTTGGGTAGCAGAAGCCACACAAGTGTGTCAGTGCAGCCTTTTGCCACTGTGTATTTTTGCCACTTCTCAGGAGGCCTGATCAGCTCAACACAGTACTTCACTGGTGCATTTAACTGCCTGGCTATACCTGCATGTGTTGACCCCCACAGAGGCATACCCACACTTGCAGAAACCACCAAGATCTTTTCACTTGTCTCTCTGTTCAGTGTGTACACCTCAAAGCAGTCCTCTATCCTGCTTCCTACTCCCAAACAGGCTATCGATCACGCTGCAGTGTATGCTACAGCCATAATGTGGATAACAGACCATTAAAAGCTCAAATGAGACTGCTAAACACACTTCATTAATCATAGCACAACCTAGCCTTGAACCAGGAGCTACAGCTTTGGCAAGTTGGCAATGAAAGGCTTCTTTCTACCCATTTCTAGTGCATGGAAAGAGCAAGATGTCTTCTTGAGCTGGATGTCTTTAAACCTTTTGCCCTTTCCTCCTATTCCTCAGGTGCATGCAGCATGTGAGAGTTACACTGACAGGGAAAGAGTGAGTGTAGGATCAAGAATAAGAAAGCTTCTGAGAAGAAAGAGTGTGAATGCTGTTCACAGAGCCCAAATTCTCAAAGGAGCCAGAACACCCACGACTCACACCTATTTTAATAAAAGTGCTCTTGAAAATTGGTCAAACTGGCTGCCTCTCCCTGGCAAGGGGTCTGTGGTTAGAGATTTGACAGGGTAACAGAAAAGGACTTTTCTTCCTAGGAGCCCAGACCCAGTGCTGATTCTGCCAGTACAGAAGTATAGCAGAAAACATTGTGGAAAAGAGATGCCTCTGTTGCACCACTTCTTACTGTTACATCCCTGGCATTTCTCAGTAGCTTCCCAAGCCACTTCCAGGGAAAGTCAGCAGGTTACGCATTACCCAGTAGGCAACTGGCAGGTTAAGAAGAGTTCCTTGCCAAGCACATGTGGCTCTTCAACCCCACTGATGCCACGTGCCTCTTCATACTAGCTTAAAGGTGGGGTATCACTTTTTCTCAAGGAGCAGGTTAGAGGAGGTGGTTTCAGCTGTTTCCTTGGGGAGCAGAGACAGAAGACACTTTCCACAAAAGACCCTACTTCATTTGGAAGTGTGAACAAGCCTGAACTAAAGGAACCTCTTAGGACAAGGTTCAAGTTTAATCATAGTGAAGGACTTGAATCATCTCTAGTGAGCTTGGGTTTATCCCCTTTTCCTCTTGAGCCTAGTTTAAAGCCCTCTTGATGAGCCCTGCCAGCTCACGGGCAAGAAACCCTTTTTCTATCCCTCTGTCATCAGCAGGCCCAGTGTTGTGTAAATCTTGCCATGATCAAGGAAACCAAAATTCTGCTGATGGCACCAGCCTCTGAGCCATGTGTTAATCAGGTCTGCTTTCTTCTTCCTTTTGCATCCCTGCCACTGAAGGGATGAGGGAAATGCAATCTACTGGATTGTTCAACCAACCACTCCAGTGCCCTGAAGTCCCTTTTGATTGCTTTTGGACTTCTCAGAGAGGACTTTTTCTCCTGCATGGGGAAGGTTATGATGATACCTTTACTTTCTCTGGCACAGCTATGTGCATCTTTTCCAGTGCTAGGGGCTTGCAACACAAGTGGTATTTCCTTGGTAGCTATCAAAAGCTAATGCACTCAGCCAGGACACAATACAGAGAGACTGGTCCCATACTGACAGCTAGCTGGCAGGGTTTTTTATACCCATCTTGTCTAGGAACTAGGTGGGCACATTCTGTCCTTCACTCTCTCTCTGTGGAATGGGGGAGGAGAAAAGCAAGAATAAAAGCAAGAAAACTTGAGGGCTCAAGATAAAACAAAGAAACAACTGTTTAATAAGTGAAGGTTAAATGGAGGAGGAAGAAAGGGAAAGAAACAAAACAAGTGATGCCAAGGCCTTTCCTGTGCATAGACTGATGCCCAGCCACTTCCTGAGCAAAAGATATCTGACCACCTAAAGCCTCTTCTCCCTTTTATTGCTGAACATAACATTGTATAGTATGGAACAGCTCTTCAGTTAGCTGGAGTCATCTTCCTAGTTGTGTCCTCTTCCAGCCTATTGTGCACCCATCAGTTCCTTCCCTGGGAGGGCAGACTGAGAAACAGAGAAGGCTTTGATGCTGTCATTGTTCAGCAAAAGCTAGAACATTAGTGTGCTATCAGCACAGCTTTGGTCAGCAATCTAAACTCCAGCCTCATAGGAGCTTCTATAAACAAAAGTGTTCTAAGCAGACCCAGTACCACCTGACATGTAAGAAAAAACCAAGGATCTCCAAGCAAACCAAAATCACTCCACAGCTGTGAACAGAACTGAGAGTAGCCAGCTTGCTTGCTACTAGGTTGTTGTTCCCATCAGCTGGCAACTTAACTAATTTCTCTTACCTTCTGTCTAATTAAATGGAAAATATCAAATGCTGCAAAAGGCTAAGGCAACTACCTTTAAATGTCACTTTTGTTTCCCAATTAGAAACACTTGCATGCTGTAAGGACTCCTTCCCCAGTTTCCAGCCAGCAGTGTACCTGTATCGACCCAAAATGCTGGAGCAGGTAAAGCTGGCCTGGTGTTGTGTGAAACAACTCTCTGCTTTCAAGCAAATGAGAGCTGCAGATCACCTTACTTAAACTGCACAGGTAACACCAAGTGTTGATGATCAGACTTCTAAGCAACTTCTCAACAGGAACAAGGTGAAATACTTGCACATGCAGATCACATGAAATGAGGCTGCTGTATAAAGAGGCCTGAGTCATGAAAAAACACTTTACAGAAGGGTGAGTATCCAAGGGGGGAAGAGGTGAGAGCACTGGAACTACCCTGTCTTGGACTTTGTCAGGTTTTGCTGCAGTATGGCCATGGATGCAACATCTCCCTGCCAACAGCTGCCCATCTTTGGAGCTAGGTCACCTTTCTCTTTCTGCAGCTTATACTGGAAGGGAGGAGAGATTCCTGCCCTACTCAGCCACCACGACTCAAATGCAGGAAAAAATCTCACCACTGAAAGACCTGCCTGAGTCAAGTAAGGTGTGTTAGCAATTAAACACTAAAAAGAAAGAAGTAGAACAAGTGTGGATTAGAGGTGCCTCCCAAATGTGGGCTGGAACTAATGAGGCTTTTCTTTTTACCATCAGAGGAAGTTTATTGCACGTACTTCAAAGGCAGATGACTTAGTGAGTGGTGGAGGTGGGTCAGAGACACATCCTTTCCTGTGATGCTCAGCATAAAAGCAGAAGCATTCATAATGGAATGGCTGAACTGGCTGTAAAAATAAGAACGTGTGACTTGGGAAAATCTTAAGGAGAGGATTAAAGGTTAAAACAAAAAGAGAGAAAAGGGAGGAATGGCATGTAAAAGAAAGGCAGAATCTTGCACTTTTTTCACAGCCACACAAAGTATGTGCTGATGTGCTTCCCATTTGGAGCTTCTGGCCAGGTTCATAAATGCTGACCTGTGATATACTGGGCTGTTAAAATTCCTCTGTCACCTGATACTGCCCAATTGAATGCTAACAGTACTGAAAGTGGGAAAAAAAAAGAAACCTGACTGCAGGTGCCATTAAATTGAGGGCTATTGCATACACCACCAGACCAGAAATCTGGCAGAGAGACCTAGAGGGACAAAAGTTAATAAGGTTGAGAGACAGAAACCAAACCAGAGAGAAATACTGAGTTGGGTGGAAACTTATGGAAAGCAGTATATAAAAAAATAAAGAGAAAGGCCTATCATCTGTTGTGCTTTCCAAAGGAACCCAGGCTGGAGGCTTGGTCCTCATTTCACATGTAAGGCACCCTGCCACCGAGTCCCTGCTTGAGCTAGACTCTCCTTCCTCTAATGCTGAGTCTTTGAATTTTAAGTGCTGTAAAATGAAAAGGCTCTGGTCAGTGCTGACAGCAAACAGGCACAGCAGAGCACCTACACAGTACTGGAGATTTAAACCACCCTCATACCAGTGCTCTACAGCTGTTTCTCTTGGTGCTCTGTAGCTAGATCTTGTGGTTCACAGGGAATCACAGCATCCTGGCAAGCAATTATCAGCAGCTATTGACACTGCAATGCTATTTCAAGAACAGGGCTCTATCACTGTAACATGGTCTATAACATATGGAATAAAAAAGAGACCCTTGAACTGGAGCTCAGGCATAAGCAGACAACTCCCATGCTGTTCAGAGCTAAATGATCTTCTCTTTCATGATCACCAAATTTATCTACATTTCACAGTTTCCAGAAGTTTGGTTCCTTAATAATTTCTTGAATTTTGAGTTGTATGGGGGTTTATTTTTCAGAAAGAAAGAAAGATCAATTGTTTTCCTGGGTTTATGTTGAACATAGATGGTAAGATTGCTTCTGGGAGACTTCTGCTGCTCACTGAAGTCTTCTGTCTTAGGTAAAAAAACCTCACAGTGCAACTCATGTGTGAACTGCTTTCTAATTTAAAAGCTGAACTCATCTCATTTTCACCAATAGAAAGCCAAAGACTACTTAAATGAAAGCAGAGTTACTCTAGATTCATTCTATGGCAAATGACACAAGGATCTTGGCTTAATCTCACAAACATCTCCTTTAAGCCCTTCATTAGCAACACTGGGTTTTTACTGAAAAACAGACCACATTCTTGCATGATCCCCTGGTGGGGAAAATGTTTTCTTTTTTGTTACATTAATTCTATACAATTGCATTAAAACTTTTGGTGAGACCTCAGGGGCAATGGCTACAACATCCTGTTATCTCCTTCCTTACCAACAGCACTAGGAATACATAAAGAAAGTGGAGAAACACCAGCGTGTAACTAAATAGCTAGTTTCAGTTTGTGTGCATGTTAAGTCTGTAATGGGAAAGCCTGATTCAGCCACACCTGTTTTCCCTCACAAGCATCATTAGTAGTAATTACTCACAACTTGACTCGTGGCAATCGCTGGATGATACTCAATTGCTTTCGATATATTGCTGAGAGATCCTAATTCCACTTGCAAGGCAGGAAATGGGTCTCAGGAATTGGTAAAGTTGCTTCAAGCTTTCAGGCTAACAATACAATTGTGACAGTACTTTATCCTGATTCAGTTGGAAGAGTTTGCCTCCTCTTTGCCCTTTGACAATGGGCCCACTGTGAACAAGGCATCATAGTTACACAGCTCCCAGAAACAAGTTCATGTTTTGCCTGACTGCTGGGCCAGACACGGGCAGTCTGTGGGGGAGCAGAACAGTCAGTACTAGCTATTTTGGCTGTCCTAATGTCGTGGCAGGCCTAGGTAGGCCANGGAGATGAGCAGGGAGCACAGTGTGTGCTTTGCCATTCCAAGCTGTGTCTGTGCCTGCTGCCTCCTTGCTCCTGAGCTGAGGCTCTGATCCCTCCACGCATTGGGCCTGCACAGCCGGCGTGACACCGTGCCCAGACTGCACAGCGCAAGACATCTGCCTGCACCTGGAAGCCTTCTGCCCAGGGGGAAGCCCTGCAGAGAACACAAATCATCCAGAGAGCCAGGAACAGGCCAGAGATCGTCTGCCTCCTTTCCCCACAAGCCTGGGGAGACTCTAAAGCCTCTGACGCCTACCGACAGCAACCCTGCTACGAGCCTTGGCTACTGTCAGATAGAATTCTGTGAGTAAATACCCAAAGCCTCTTGGAATTATTAATTGCCTTCTGCCCTAAGCAGAGAGTTGCTCCTTGTGTCCATCTGGTGAGCAAGCGGCGTGCTGGCCGCAAGCGGTGTGCTGACCGCAAAGCTTCTCTGCCAGTTTAAATCCAGTTCCATTCATGTTTCTATCTAATAGTTATCTCTGGATCCTGTTATAGCCTGTACATAGTTTCCATAATGTTGCGAAGAGCCTGTTATTGTTATTATTATTAAATGGTGCTGGGGGTGATGTGAGTTCTGAATATTTCATATTAATAAATGGTATGTTAATATTTTTAAATACAGTCTCGCAGTAATTAATTACCTCTCCCTGTTACAACTAAGAAATATATCCTCAGTGCATTCTTGCATGGAAGAATATAAGCATGACTCTTTCTGCCCCACCCCCCAAAGCTCTCAGCCTTCAATCACAGCTCTGCTGTCTCTGCTTTGAACTTTAGTTGCAACTTCTTTCAGAGTTGCTTTTTCGAGCACTGGTCATGAGGGGATGAAATAATGAAAGTTCTCTCCAGGTCTCCACACGCTTTCCAGAGATTTCTAACTCAATCTTTATTTCTTAGTTTTGACAAGCTAGAGACCTTACATATTGTTAGAGAAATGATTAAACATCTTCCTCTTCTACCAAGGGATAAATTAAGACCAATCATAGCTTGAGATCACTAAAATAAAATTTTCTTCTACTTCAGATTCTGCCTTCCAAGCTTGAGCCCAAGAAATTAGCATTCCCATCTGCCTTCAGGATGAAAGTCAGAGCTACATAGCAAGGTACCTTGGAGCAACATATTTCAGCAAAGTTAGTCCAAGCCTCACACCACTGATGGCTCTGTGTTCATTAGTATACAGGATCTGTTCATGACTGAGTCACCTAGCAGAGCAAATCTGATACATAATCAAATGTGGGCATGGAATGACATTTCTATTGCATTAGCCAGAACACATGATTTGGAGTTTAAGCTGACTTTAAGCTTACTGTGGAAAGACAGATGGTATCTGATCCAGGGTAAGGTTTCTAAGAATAGTTAATCCATTAGTATTTTGGCACAGAAATGAATCAGTGAATTATACTGGATTAGCACTCAGTGCTGGGTGTCTACGACATTTTGATCCAGTACCAAGATCTCTAGCTTTTTATTTATCACTAAACAATGGCTTCCATCAAGAAGTCTGTGCTCCTCATCATTTTGTGCCTTTTAGGGAAAGGTTAAGCACAGACCTGGACATGGGTGAAGTGTGCCTCACAGTTCAGAGAGAGAGTACATTCCACCAGGGAACTGCTGATGGAGCCCAGGGGTAGGCTGAAAATGTTTTCAATACAGTGTAGAGAACATATGATGATGGAAAGACATGAAAATGGTTGTAAACCAGAAGAACAGTGAAAACCAAGGCAGCTCAAATATTGGTGTCACATCTCTGATAACAAAACATCCTTGAAGTATATGAAGAACTGCTGTCACTGAAACAGGTCTTTAAGTGTAGTGTTTGCTGTCTATAGAATCATAGCATGGTAAGGTTGAAAGAGACCTCAAGGATCATCCAGTTCCAACCCCCTGCCATAGGCAGGGACACCTCCCACTAGCACAGGTCACTCAAGGCCTCCTCTAACCTGGCCTTGAACACCTCCAGGGAGGGAGCAGCCACAACCTCCCTGGGCAACCTGTGCCAGTGTCTCACCACCCTCACTGCAAACAACTTCCTCCTAACATCCACTTTCAATCTCCCCTCTGCCAGTTCAAACCCATTGCCCCTTGTCCTGTCATTGCAAGCCCTTGTCAATAGTCCCTCCCCAGCCTTCCTGTAGCCCCCTTCAGATCCTGGAAGGCTACTCTAAGGTCTCCTGGAAGCCTTCTCTTCTCCAGGCTGCAGAACCCCAACTCTCTCAGCCTGTCCTCACAGCACAGCTGCTGCAGCCCTCTCAGCATCTTGGTGGCCTCCTCTGGACCTGCTCCAACACTTCCATGTCCTTCCTGTGCTGGGGGCTCCAGAACTGCACCCAGGACTGCAGCTGGGGTGTGAGGAGAGCAGAGCAAAGGGGCAGAATCCCCTCCCTTGCCCTGCTGCCCACACTGCTCTTGCTGCAGCCCAGCACACAGTTGCTGTCTGGGCTGCACTCACACTGCAGCCTCATCTTGAGCTTTTCACCAACCCAGACCCCAAAGTCCTTTTCCTCAGAGCTGCAGGGCTGTCTTCCCATATGGGAAGACATGAAAAGGGTTGTAAACCAGAAGAACAGTGAAAACCAAGGCAGCTCAAATATTGGTGTCACGTCTGTGGTGACAAAACTGCCTTGAAGTAGATGAACTTGAACTACTGTCACTGAAACAGGTATTTAAGTGTAGTGTTTGCTGCCTATTCCTAAATGCTATTAATGGTACTGGCTAGGTCAGACTAAACCTGATTATATGTTCTGTATTGTAAATATACCTAGACTCCCAGGGGAACACAGTGGGTTAGGATAACTTCTTGTTTGCTACTTGCAGGTCTTCCTTACCTTTGCTTCCCTGTAAAATAATTTCTCCAGGAATTCTCTCTCTGCACAGGTCTGTATTCCAGATCTAGATCCATTCCTGACATCCTCCCTGGGACTGCAGTATTGCTTCTTTACCTGAGCTTGTCTCATACAGCAATCACAGGCAAATATGACAGGAGGAAAAAAAGAAAAGAGTGATGAAAGTGAAGAAAAGTTTATTGGTTGATAAAATGGGCTCTGTTAAAAAGGAAGCTCATTAGTACTGGGGAAGATAGCTGCAATTAAAAAAAGCTTAGGGCATGTCTATTATTTGGTTTGATATTATTGCTCTTTAACAACCCACACATGCACATCTCCTGCCCAAGAGTCTTCTAATCAGTAAACAAGTGGAAAAAGTGGTAGCTTTGAGCATCTATCCACACTCGGTTCTTAAGAAAGTTAAGATATTCTAATCCAGACATAAAACTCAACTGTGAACCACAGAGTTTACAGCAAGACTAGCAAAAAGAAGAGGCTATGGCACCCTGTGCTGAACTGGAGGTGGAAGGACTGTTCAGAGAATGGATTTGTACTGAACATAGCAAGTTAGTAAGATTAATGAGTGGAAATCACATTGCATGGTGGTCAGTCTTCAGTAATTTAATTGAAACAGGAACTAATTTCAAGGTGATATAAAAGTCCCTTTGAAGTCTGGCTACATTTTTTTTTTTTTTTTTCATGGAGTAGAAGTCAATATGCCATTGGGATGTAAAAGAAAAGGAGAAATGAGTATTTACAACATTTAACTTTAACCTTTCACTTGCTAATTTGAAACTTCTTGAGTGGAGAAAGGAGTTGAAGAAGAGCAAAGAGGGAATCGTGTCCAATAAATCTCCATTTGGTTAGATGGAACAGGTCTCATCTGGAAACTTCAAGATCATGAAGAGGATTTCTGATACCATAAAAAGGAAGGATGAGGAACACCCTGAGATGGCATGTCTTTGAATATGAGCCATTCAGAAAGCAAGAAGAAACCCTGTTTCACACTAATCAGCACTCCCAGGTAGGGGTGAGCCTGGAGAATTGAGCTTGAAATTATAGGAGGTAATAGAAGACTCATCCAGACTTGCAGAAGGGTCAGCAACCAGAGAGCATGTCTGAACTACATGGCATGCCCTGCTGCCTGCTTGATTTTGGCAAGGGGAGCTCTGAAAGCTTTTGTGTTATTTCAAACATGCATATCAGGAACAAAAAGGTTTTTTTTTCATTATTGATGGAGCTTGTTACAGGCAGCTGGTAGACTTGTGCCTCCCCATAAAAACACTGATCAATAACACTCTCCAGAGCTGCCTGCCTGAGCTTGGCTATCCTCTTTCCACACCAGTTGTGTGGCTTGTCATAAAACTATGAACCTGCAACAGTGTACTCTGTTTGACAATGGCTTGCTGGGACAGAGTAAATGATCTGCAACTGGTCCATAAATTTGATTTGAAGTTTGATAGTAAAGATGCACAGCAATCTATTAGAAGTTTGGAGAGCTGATATGCTCCAGTGGTCCAGATGGACCTGCAGATTTGTGGAAGAGCAAGGGCTATTACAGAATCACAGCATACATCCAGTTGGAAGAGACCTCAAAGATCATCCAGTTCAGGCCTCAACCTAGCACTGAGGGTCAACACTAAACCATGTCCTTAAGTGCCAGGTCCATCCTCCAGGGACAGTGACTCGACCACTACCCTGGGTAGACCATTTCAATGTTTGACAATGCTCTCTGTGAGGAAGTATTTCCTAACATCCAGCCTGAGCCTCTGCTGGTGCAAGCCTGAAACCATTTCCTCTAGCCATGACACCAAGGAGAAGCAGCTGCCCCCCTCCTCCACTGCTCCTCATGAACCCAAGAGATGCTGAAGAGCACTCTCGTGAAAAGTATCACATAGGGAGAGAGAAAGTCCTCAATATAGACAGATCTCAAACAATTTAGAGCTTGCCAGGTCACAACCCACACCCTGTAGCTTGCAGACTATCAGAATGCAGCTGGAATCACCTCTCAGTGTGAAATGATGCTTTGTAAGAGGGCTGCTTCCTTTGGCAGCTCTCACTTTGGCCTCTGAATAGGCTCAAGGAGCAGCCCCATGCAGAGAACATTAAAGCAGTCCTGTCTTTTGATAACCACAGCTAACACGAGCAGTTGTTTTTATACTAACTCCCTGGCACATATTCTAAACCCTAACTCCTGTTTTGATGCCTCTTTATTTACTCATGAGGACTGATCAGCCAGGCCTGCTCTGACCTCAATCCTTCTGACCTCCAAGTTAAGCAACAAGAATTCACTTTTACTCTTTCTCTGTTCTCAGTCAAGCATGACCCCAGATTTCCTACCTGGGTTTAAGTGGATGCTTAATTTTTGGTGTTTATTATGTCATTCTGACATTCATGGAATGTTGATGCTTAGCAGTGCTCAGCTGTACCCTGGAGCTTACTGCAATATACCTGCAAAAAGGCTACTGTTAAGACACTACATGAAGAGGAGAGAAAAGGAAAAAAAAAAAAACACTCTTACAAAAACTGTCACCCACAACAGCACGTTTCTATGGTAATACAGGATTGCTTTGGGTTGTTATGGCAACTACACTTTAAAAGCAGTAGCATAAAAGCAAAGCCAAAAGAAAAAAAATCATCACAAAAATGGAGCTACATCACTGCTTTCTTGAATTTCTAAATCATTCTTGGTCCTCCTGCCCCCCACACAAAAAGTGCACTGGGTGTTCCAGCAATGCACACTGTTTAGGGAGAGGAAGAAAACCACTTGGCTTCTGAGCAAGCAGTGTGCAGAGCCTTCCTATCACTCCCTTTGAGAAACACAGACTAGAAGTGCTGGATCACAAGCATAGCTCTTGCACCACAGAGCAAAACAAATAAAAAAGTGATAAAAATTACAGTAGGAGTAATTGCTGATGGCAGTCAAGTGGGGATGATAACTGCCCTACCCACTTTGCAGGAGGGACAGGCCAAAATTACACTGAATTAAATGCTGGGTTAGCTTCCTCTGTACTTCATTACTTCCTTGGCAAGCTTTTTCTTACAGCCAGATGCTGCTGCCAAGAAAATGCAGAAATTTTCTACATATATTCACTTGGTTCTTTACAGCTTCACAGAGACTCACTGTGATATATGATGTTCCTAGCTAATCACAGTCAGGTTTCAAGATGAATAATCTTGACTAACTCGAGATGTGCTACCACTTCTCCCCTTTCCTATTCTTTCTGTGTATTCCTATTCCTGTGTATTCATTCCCACTTTCCATCTCCACACTGTTTTCTCATTTACCTACCAGTTATGTCCACTTACTGTTATGATGTTTAAAATAATTACATGATCATGGAATGGAACTGACAACGTGCAAATATCCTCTTATATTGCTGCCAAGGTGCCTCAAAATTCATACCCCAGTAGTGTGTCTCTGACACTGTGCCTATGCACTTCAGCCTTCCTGCACGTCACACTTGGCTGAGGTCACCCAACTCTTTTTACTTGTGACCTATACCACAGGTCTAAAGTTGAAAGGAGAGACTATTCCAAGATTGGCCCTCCAATGAGCCATGCCTTTTTTTAGTTAGCCTATAAAAGAAGATGTAAGTTCAAAACAGGAATGTTTACTTAAATCAGGGAATGGAGGAACTAGACTGATGTAAGCCAGTGCCATCCTGCTCACTCCAATGCTTTATAAAGCTGAGATGTGTTCTCTCAGGAGTTTGGGACACTGGTGTAAAAATATTCAGATCATGATTTCTGAATAGTAAGAGACAATGCTTGACTGCATCAGGAATAGTGTGGCCAGCAGGAGCAGGGAGGTCATTCTTCCCCTGTACTCTGCACTGCTTAGGCCACACCTTGACCTTGTTCAACCAGGACCCCCAGGGCCTGTTCCTCAGGGCTGCTCTCCAGCCATTCCCCACCCAGCCTGTACATGCTAACATTTACATGTCTAGCTTTCAGTTCATGTAACTGTTCCCAGTTTTTGCTCATGGTGCATTTGTGCACAGCCTTAGAGCATCTCTGTAATAAATTGGTTTAATTTTCTACACTCTTTTCCTGCTTCCCTGGCTGTGCAGAGAACAATACCATGTAGTCATCCTGCCAATGGGACAATTGTGCCCTTGACCTCTGGGCAATGCATTCTGCCTTGCAGTTTGAGCATGTTAGACTGAGAGTCACTATGCCACTTTACCCTATGCAAATCCATGTGCTGCCACAGATCTAATTTACAGCACAAAACCACAAAGGTGACATCTCAGATGAGAGCTTTGTAATTGGAAATGGGGCCTTAGGTCCTTAAAAACATATGGATTGCTAATGCTGGACAAGGTAGGCTCAGAGAATACATCTGGTTCAGAGAGGGAGAAAACAGAATACCAGGTTATTACAATGCATATGATAGGGAAATGTGAAAAGCACATGTGCTTGATAGACTGCATGTGATGAGGGCCTTAGGCACAGAAACCTATCCATTAACTACCATTCTTGCTTTAGTCCTGCTAATATAACTATGAAACTTTTGAGTAGATTTCATCTGTTAGGTGAATGACCCACATCTCATCTGCTTGGCTTTTTCACACAGGCAGAGGTGACTGATCATTACACACTATTAATTGGAATGATGGACAGGTTGCCACTCCCTCCATGGTTACTGTCTGCTCATGCACTTGCTCTGTTTACTGTCACCCAGGGAGTGCAGAGTGACTGGCCAACAGGATTACTACATGGACTCAATTTGGCTGCTCCACCCAAGAAGAATGGTAGGCATTTGGGTTTAAGGATTTTTTAACAGCCCTCTAAAAATGCATAAAATTAAACAAGTTGTGAGTTGATGGGGCAGAACTACTGGCTGTATCTGAGGGGAACTGCACAAGAAGGTAAACAGATTGCAGGGAAAAAAAAAATCAACCCAAAAGGTTTATTGGTGCACAGCAACTCTCGACTGATTTCCCCTTTTTATATGGGATCCAAGGTTATTATTTTCCTCTTCAGTTTGTTCTACTCTCTATTCTCTTCTGTTCTGCCTTCAGCACAGCCTGCTGGCATCTCATTTCCAGAGATGCACTCTGACAGGAACAAACATGCAAAGCAGGAATGCTCCTTCTCCCAGCGTGGACCCTCTGGGAGCTGGGTTTTCTAGCTTCTGGAAAGTCACAGCTTCTGCTAGTCAAGGGAGATGGGGATAGGCACTTTGCTCCTCTGATGCTGCACTCCGCACAGATTTGTCTCAATAAATATTTGCAAGGGAGTTCAAAAAGCTCTAGGTCCATTCTCCACGGTTGGAGTACTTGAGATTAACAGAATTAGAGTCTCTTTAAATCCTGAAGAAAGAGCTCAAAGGAGACAGAAACTGTTTTCGCTTTAACAGCGTGTGAGTCATGCAATGTTTAGTTTGAGTGTTTGATACAGCATCTAAGCCAAAAGGCAGCTGCAGAATGAGTGGCAGATTAACAAAAACTGGAGACAAATAACATGCAAAAAGGACCAGATTGATGTTGAGAAGGTAGGGGGAAAAAAAGCCCTCAAAATTTCAGTCTTGCCAAGAAGATTGTATTAGAAATGTTGCAGTGTGCAGGGGGTTTTTATCCTGAAAACTCCAGTTGTGGGATCTGAAGATGAGAAAAGAATTATTTGCTTTCATTTTTAATTAAAACATTCCTAACCTCCATGGGAAAAAAAAACAACAAAAAAAAACCCTTGAAAACATCACTGAAGGGTATCTCTTGGAAATCAAAGTAGGAAAATAAAGAACCTAAATCTTCTATTTTATTTTACTTTATCTTAGAATTTCCCCCACCGTGAGTTGTACCTAATTTCTATGCACCGTTGGCCTTTCACCTCTAAATATTTCTGCCTGGTGGCAGAAACAGACAAAGACCCATTCAGCTAAAAGAGAACTATAGATGTTTTAGAAACTGAAGCCATTCTATTTTGGCAGCAATTCATAATCAGAATTTCCTGATTATGTTCCTTGTCACATTAAAACCCATAAACTAGAATGTGCACATGCTGATCCTTATAATAAACTTTCTCCCCTGGAGCTCATTTACTGAGGTCAGCTTTCTTACATACTGCCTCCCTGATAAAGAAATACCACAGCAAAGCAAACTGCAATTAAAAAAAAGAAAGAACTTTCAGCCAGTCAGCTTATCCTACAAGCCTGGAGAGACAAAAGTGTTTTTCCCTTAGACCCACAGAATCAGTAAGTCCCAGGTCTTTGCTTGATTGCTTGATCCTCTCCTCATTAAACCTCCATTCACGGTTACAAACTTGTGGTCTTTTCCTTACTTTATTTGCCTCCTAAAGCTAAGGCAATGTTCACTCCTGTAGTGTCACACACAGATGGTACCAGCAGCAGCATCATGAGACAGAGGAGCATGACACACCCCAACATTTCTATCAGCTACTGCTAACAAATAGGATTCTTTATCAATGATGCTTCAAAGGCTCTGCAGCAGAAAAGAAAACACCATGCTATAACAATCAGGAATAGAAAATCTTGAGCAGAGAGTCTCCACAGGGACCTTTTCAAAGAGAAAATGTATTTCATTTGTGGAATAGGCCTAGGATGAGCTATGTACTGTAGTCTCACCATTAAACACTCACACAAGTCTTTCAGGAACCAACAGATGTTCCTTTTATGAGCAAAGACAAGTGCCCTTCAGCCTTTTTAGACACCTATACAAATTCAGGTGATTTTAAGCTATTTTAACAGCTACCTGACAATTTCATTAATGTACTCTGCTACAATGTGATCCTGTTTCCTTCACAGACTGACTCATGCCATGGATTTTTACACACATGAAGGTGCACCTTGCTAACACCTTCCTTTTGAGTGATAAGAAAAGCAAAGCCACTGTACTGACCAGAAGGAAGAGAAGGATCTCTGCACCATTTAACACAAACAATGTGTCAGCCCACAGAGATCTTGTCTCCCAATGATCTGTGAGAGCTTTAATGATTTACTCAGCATAAACTGGCAGACTGAACTACAGAACCTTCCCAGAATTAATTCTGTGGCTCAGATCCTGGCTTCAGCCATAGGTGACAATGAATTTAAAATGTCAGCCTTGGCACCAGCTGAACATTTTACATCATCACAAGAAGAGCATACCCAGTAAAAATCCACTTTTTGCAGAGAAAGAGCCTGGGACTGTGACAGGTAGAGTTTCTTACAGCAGGGCTTCACTGATAGAGACAAATTCAGGGAAATCTGTGCAGCACCTGAGGACTCTGCCTGACTCTCATCAGCATCTCACTTTCTGGCACACTAAATTCAAACACAAATGGCAAGCTATGCATGCCCCTGATATTACAACCTTATCCATTATAGTTCTTGTAGGAATAGCATTACCTGACCACCTACACAATTTGTTGAGTTTTCACATGGTTGTGATCTTTCTTTCTTTTCCTCCTCAGGAGAAGCTGCAAAAGTAGCATGAGCCTAGATTCCTACCCAAGGCATTCTGCAAAGCAGTATGCCCAAGCACCCACCTAGTGAGTGTTTGCAAATTTTAAGGCTGGGATTGACTATGTGCCAATCTCTCTTCAGCTGTGGGCATTTGATCCTGCACCAAAATCACTGCTGACCTTTTCTGGTATTTATGATGTCAGTATGGATTTTTATCATTGTTTGAGCTCCTGATACAAACCAAAGAGTTTCTATAGCATGGTTTTTGCTTTGGGTTTTGTTTTTTTTTCCATGCAAAGTATGAGTATGGAAATGTCAGCCTTCTTCTCAAGCCTGCCATTTGTCCTTCTTGGATTATTGGTTAATGGAGGTAGGTGATTCTGCCTTATTGCTTTCATCAGCTTGCCAGAGGATATTTGCTTACCTAAATGAACTCTAGGTGTAATTTATATTCTCCAGATGACTTAATCTACAAGTGCAGTCATTTGAAATACAGTAGTTATGTACCATTCAATCTCTGTTGTTTAAAAGTACTTAAAATGGCTGAGGCCATCAGCTCTGCTGAGGCATGGTGTGAGACTGAGGGTCATACTGAGGCTTTCCTGAGCCAGGGAAACCCCAGGAAACACAGAACCTTGCCAGGAGCCAGAATCTGACAAACTGAAAAACGGTTACAGTACTGGTACCACATCAAGAAGTCTGCTTACTGAGACCACAGGACTTGCTTTGAGACATCTGGGCTGATGGGGTCCACCTCTCAGAGAGGGGAAAGAGCATCTTCAGTTACAGGCTTGCCAAGCAGGTGAAGAGGGCTTTAAACCAAAGTTGTTTGGGGAGGGCAACCTCAGCCCATCACACTCCCACCAGTTTGACACCAGTGCCAACAGCAGATGCCCAGAACATGGAGAGGGATCATAAATCAGCAGGTGAGGAACAGAAGCACAAAGGAATTGCAGCCTCTTTGGCCAGCACATCAGCTTCAATGAGAGCCCAAACTAAAGATGCATGTTGCATGGGCAATAAACAAGAGGAGTTATAGATATGTGCACACCTGCAAGGCTATGATCTTATTGGCATTATTATGTGATTGGAGTGTTGCAAGGATGCAGGTTCTTCAGGAAGAACAGGAAGGAGAAATAAGGAGGCAGTGTCACCTTCTATGTCAAGGACCAGATGGAGTGATGGAGTTCTGTCTGTGGATGGTTAAGAATTTGACAGAGAACTTATGGGTGAAGATTAAAAGGAGGGCAGAGACACGTAACATACTAGGGGATTGCTACAAACATACTGGGGGTTTGCTACAAGCACACTAAGGGTTTGCTACAAACACACTAAGGGTTTGCTACAAGCACACTAAGGGTTTGCTACAGGTTGCTCAATCAGGAAGGCTGAACAGATGAGGGTCTCTATAGACAGACAGAGGCAGCCTCATGTTCACAAAGCCTGGTCCTCATGGGGAACCTGAGTCACCCCAATATTTGTTGGAGGGACAACACAACAGGACATGAGCAGCCAACGATGTTCCTGGACAGCATTAATGATAACCTCTTTCTCAAGCGTCAAAGCAGCCAGTGAAGAGATGTACTCTGCTGGACCTTGTTCTCACCAAAAAGGAGATGCTGGTAAAAAAAGTAGAACTCAAGAGCAGCCTTTGCTGAGTGTCCACGAAATGTCAGAGTTCCTTTAGGGCAGCAAGGAGGACACACAGCAAAGTCACTACCCTAAACTTCAAGAGAGTAGATTTTGGCCTCTTCAGGGATGTGCTTGGCAGAGCACCATGGGATAAGGCCATAGAGGAAAAATGAGGCCCAAGAAAATTGGTTACCATTTCAGGGTCACCTCCTTCAACACAAACCTGTCTGTGATGCTATGACACATACAAAACTCATCAACTATGATGACTGCTAAAGTCAGGTCCTAAATAAACTCATAATACCATTTACAGTGGATGCTCTTGAGGATCTATATTTAACACACAAAGTCAAAATCAGAAGTTTGGAAAAAAAGAAACCACATTTCAATACCCAGAGCCTGGGTGAGCAAGAACAGTAAAACAATTAGGGGCTGTGGTCTTGAAAGAGAACTTCAAGATTGATGGCAGAGAGCATAGCTTTGGACTGGTTCTTTTCTCAGAAGAATTCACACAATTTCTGCAATAAAAGCATATTGGTTACACTAATCCTCCCTGTCTAAAACACTTTGCAGCACTTCCCCCAAGAATGTGTATGATCTACAGTCTCACTCTTCTGCCCTTAGGCTAGATCCTTTCTCAAGTTTAGAACTGTCAAAATCCAGTGAAAGATGAATAGAAAACATAATCAGTGTCAACTAAGTCACAGCAAACATGGGTGACAGGTTATCTTCACCAGACTGGCTGCAGACTCACAACTTTGAAGTCAGTGATGTGGGGGTATAGATGTGTCCCAGAGAAACAGGCTGCTTATCTTTGGGAGAGCAAGAGAGAATGAGGCTAAAGCAGAGATGTTCAAATCCCAGCCAAAAAGCTGGACCTGACTCTTGAAGTTACTGGTTCCCAAAGATATATTTATGCATGGAAACTGAAGCTTTCATACAAAAGGAATAATAATTATGCAGCTCCTAAGAGAAATGTTTAAATGTTGCATGGCTCGAGACACCGTTTCTGGAGGTGTGAATTTCTCCCACAGCCTAAGGTGACCACTTCAAAGAAGAAATTTTCACATAAAATCAAGTATGTGCAGCCCTAATTTGTGCACTGCATTACAGAATGGCTGGATCATTTATTGCAAGGGTGTATGCAAAGGACTTATTACAAAAGGGCAGAAGAGTAGCAGGAGGGAATTCTACTCCCTTTTTCCATCTACAGGGAGAATGGCATAGAAGATTTACTACCTAAATACTAAATTACTAATGTAAGGGTCTGATTTTTTCAGCAACTGCTCAGATGACTGGAAGAGCAACCTTTGCAGAGCAAGGACACTGGGTATTGCAGGTGCTGTTTAAAACATACTGTGGGGTTTTCTACACAGCAAATTAGTTGTGCTTAAATTGCAAGGCAGTCCTGAATCTGAGTTGCTCCCAAGTGTAGTGTCCTAATAAAAAAAAACAGGAATCTGAGCTCCTGGTGTCTCTTTGTCACTAGTTTTTGTTTAGAAGCAAAGTCTTCCCAGGCAATGAAACAATCACATACTCTGGGGCATTCTCTCTCTTTATCTGTGTGGTAACTTGGAAGAAGTTGTGTTGGACTCCTAGAAGTTATCCTGCAGTAACCCACAGAAGGAAGTTGTTGCCTTTCTTGCACTGATATGAAAAACTTTTCTTTGCTCACACAACATCCTGATGTGAGTGGGTTTATAATGGGCACCTCTAGCCAACAAGTGCTTGAACATTTCCAGGACAGTCTCTGAGTCTGAGGTTGCCCTCCCAGTTTGGGTTGAGTAAAGTGTCAGTTTCTTTTGCAGAGTGGAATTTCCCTTTAGAGGTGTTTTATTTCTCTTCTGTGTAAGTAATATTTGAACATACACTAGAGCATCTTGAAGAAACCTTCATAAATCTACTTGGGACTTCTGAAGGAGAAACAAGGAGGGGATTAAAACATTGGTCTGAAAACAGATCTTTTAGAGGAATTTTTGGTGCTAATGACATGAGATCTCCTTTGAATCTTTTGTAATGCTGGCAGGGGGTTAGCACAGAGGACAAATTGAGAATCACCGTATGATTTAAACTAAGCTTTTAAAAAGCAGTAAAAGAGCTATGGTATCTCTCCAGCTTACTTGCTCTTGCATTCTGGGATGATCCATGATCCATTTCCACCGACTCACACTATCACAGAATCATTTAAATTGGAAAAGAACTTAATGATCATTGATTTGAACCATAAGCTAAGCCTAGTCCACCACTAAACCAATTCCCTAAGCAGCACATCTACAGATAACATCTACCACCTCCAGGGATGGTACTTCCTTGGGGAGCCTATTCCAGTGCTTGCCAACATCTAATATCCAATCTAAACCTGCCCAGGGGCAACTTGCAGCCATTTCCTCTCCTGTTATTTGTTATTTAGGAAAACAGACAGACTGACACCCATCTTGCTACAACCTCCTTTCAGGTAGCTGTAGAGATTGCAAAGGTCTCCCCTTCCTCTTTTTCAGACTAAATAACCTTCATTCCCTCAGCTGTTCCTCACAGGCTTTGCTCTTTAGAGCATTCACCAACTTTGTTGCTCATCTTTGGACATCCTCCAGCATTTTGTTGTCTTTTTTGTAGTAAAAGGGCCCAAAACTGAACACAGTATTTAAGGTGTGACCTCACCAGGGCAGAGTACAGGGGGGATAGTAACCTCCAGCTCTGCAGGTCATGCTACACTTGAAACAAGCCAGGATGCTGTTGGCCTTCTTGGCCATCAGGGCACACTGTGGGCTCAAAATACAGTCGGCTGTTGCTCACCATCCCCAGGTCCTTCTCCTAATGGAACTGCACCCTGTGGTACAGGTGGAAGAGCAAGTTTGTGCTTGGACACTCCCACTTCCCTCTGACATTACCACTATTTTGGGCATACAAGTCCTCTCCCACCCTGCTCCACACCTGGGGCTATGGGATTGCCCCATTAATTCTTTCTTTGTACATGGCTGTCTGGAAGATGAGCAGATGTAGGCACTGACACTGCCAGGAGAAGCAGGTGGTCAGTCACAATTAAAAAGACAGACTGGACAACTTATAAAATCTTCCTTTTGGGAGCTGTGACATGTATGTTATACGAGGGCTGGCAGTAGCACAACGTTTCTGTTGCTGTGTGTAAGTTAGAGCTTTTCACAGCTCTAATCAGATGAGCAAACTTGTATAGCTCTATGGAGGCTGACTTACAGCAATGCTTTCACTTCCAGTAAATATAGTTTGCCATAGTTTCTGTCTGTATTGTTTTCAATCTCAGGCCTGCCTCTGCTCCACATTCCTTTCTTCACAAGCAGCCTTTGTGCTTAGTTTCTTTCCCCAGTAAAAAAGCAAGGGACTTGCATTGAAACTATAGCAAAAATAAAAGCAAGGTGATGATCCCCCTCATTGTCTCCATTTAGATTTTGCTACCTTTGACCATGCAGTGCTCTACGACTGAGTTCAGTGGAGACACATTTCTTTGTGTGCTACATTGTGCTAATACACCATATTCAGTAAAACATTACTGCTAATAGGAGAGCAGCAGACAGTGAGACAGTACAACAGCATGCCATTTTGTGCATACAATTATGTCAGCTGGGGTTGTCAAGGTGGATGGTTACATGAAACTCAGGTTTTGATATAGTGAAAGGCTTGGAAAAGGGATTTGCATAATCATAGAATGGTTTAGGTTGGAAGGGACCTCAAAGATCATCCAGTTCCAACCCCCCTGCCATAGGCAGGGACACCTCCCCCTAGAACAGGTTGCTCAAGGCCCCATTTAACCTGGCCTTGAAAACCTCCAGGGAGGGAGCAGCCACAATCTCCCTGGGCAACCCATTCCAGTGTTTCACCACCCTCACTCTGAAGGACTTCTTCCTAACCATAATACTTGAAGAGGAGAAAAAAACCTATTTTCTATATTGGAGCAAGTTTGTGAGCAGTTCAGTTAAGCAAGAAGGTGATTGCTTCTGACCTGCTGGATGAACACCAGTGTAGTCAGACAAAGGAAAGGAGACAAATGCACAAAGTGAGCAATAGAACCTGGTCTTTGACTACAGAGCTGAAGATGAAGTTCTGCCCATTAGCTAGGTTCTGGGAAAGGCAAAGTGGCCTCATGGATTTCATCCTGGGCTAAGTGCAGTAAATGTGCTCTCTGTCACCTTTCTAATGGAACAATGTATTTTAGCTTCTGTAAAGGAAGACATTGGCTTAGGCTGACTTTGCTTGACGTGATTTGAAGAGAGTTGATGGTAGACATGAAGGTTACATTTTTACAGGGCTGTAAACCTTCCAACCAGCATATTGGGATGCCTCTGCACTTACCATCAACACAACACATTCTGGGGGCAAGAGGAGAACGACAGGGCACATCTCTGGCATCACTGGAGCCAGGGAGAATTACCTGGCTTTAGAAGTGTGTTAGCCAGCAAAGCACTCCAGTTGGTGACAGGGTAGTGGGGAACGTTTTTCTCCTTACACAGTTACTCTGAAAGTCTCATTTCTCAGTTAAATCATCGGTAAAATTCTCAAGGAGCTGTGGGACATGGGGATAGGTCAGGAAAGCCACTTGAGGGGGATATTTCAAATCCAGAACCCTTTATCCACTCATGAAAAGCAGGCAGTTACTTATTTCAATTCATGTATAACCCTGCCCTCTTCATCCTCCTCCCTGGTCCGAGTGTGATCCTAACTTTGCTCCTGATCAACGGTAACATGGAGGAGTTACACTGAAAGTAATAAAGCTTTATAAACAAGAAGCAATGTAAAACAAGTTCTTCCAAGTACTGAATGCCAACAGCTACTCAAGGGGTACATCACTACACCAGCCTCATAATTTTGTATCTCCTACTCCATCATCAAGCTCTCATCTGCCCAAATAACTAGACCAATAAAGCAAACCATACAGATAATGAGCGCTGCAAATCATTCTATACACAACATCATCGAGGAAAGTGCTCAAAACCAGAACAATTAGATTCAAACACCAAAAAAGCCAAAACATTTAACAAACTGCAGGTAGTCCTTTTGCCCCTGCTGTACTGTTTGCTTTAGCATTTTCCCTCCCCCTCAAATATAGTAAAAAATGCTTAGAGTACCTTTGAACTTGTGAAAGACAGCCCAAAGCTCGGCAATGTCAGTGGCAAATGTTATGTCTGTGTCCAGGACAATGACTCTCTCCAGATTGGAAGGCAGCGTCTTAGTCAGAACCAGCTTCATCAGCCCGTAAATCCCAGAGTAGTGTTTGTTGGGGATCCAAGACACTTCCGACTGATAGGAAACGGGAAGTGGGAAAAAGGAAGAAAAAAGTTATCTTCATTAGAGAGAAGAAACTCTGCCTGCTGCTAGCTTCTCAGCGCAGTGAAAGATCTCCGTGGTGGAAACACTCATCTAAAACCCTGCTCTTAAATTAACTTCAGAAGCGCTGAAGCATGCTAAAGTTTCTGAAATCCTGAAAAGCAAATAGAAAGTAAATGAAAGAAGTTGTTTGAGGACACCACTTTACACAATACAGTTATCACAGTACCACCAAGGTTGGAAGAGACCTCAAAGATCATCAAGTCCAACCCATTACCACACACCTCAAGACCAGACCATGGCAC
>VWYK01036068.1:0-10178 GCA_013399775.1 Semnornis frantzii
TCAACAGTACACATACTCTTCAGATCTCAAAAACATCTGCGCTGTAAGACTTCTGTATTTATTCTTAGTTTTTAAATCAAGATGGACTAATTTGCTCTCCGTATCAGGTAATGTCATGACTTTTACAACAGTCAGCGTGGATGGTTCCGTGTTTCTGCACTACAGCTGAAGGAAATGTCAAGTACAAAGAGCTGCACTGCTCACCTGATACATATTAGCTTATTGAGTAAATGGTGAGAACTTTGACCTTCTTATAGCAGAATGTAAGATAGTGGATTAACACTCCAGATTTCTAATTAATCACAGTGTCTCATCCTCTTGATTGTACCTGAGTAGGCTGTTCCAACTTAAATCAACAGTTGTCCAGTACTAATGCTTACCTATTAGTACTGTCTCTTGTGCAGCTGTCAGCCTAGATGACAGTAGGTTCCAGAAATCAGAAACAACCTTATATGTGAACTATACTTTTATTGTGTGACTACTTAAAAAAACCCACAAAAATTTTAAGAACTCTGCACTCAATGCTTATGCTATTTTCTCATGCAAAAAGTACAAGACAGTACAGACTATGGTTCCTTCTATAACATGCACAAAGTGTTTCATACAAACTAATTACAATTATCATCAAAATTTCACAGCTTTACTGAAATGGGAAATCCAGAATTTGTTACGCACATACCAAATTTATTTTAAGATGATACAAATTAATCTAAGTCTGCTATCACTTCTCAGGCAAAATGTATGTATCACAGAACTCCTACAATAAGATACACAGTTAAACTACTTAATTTTTATTCCAAATTCTGACCTGTGGTTTAAGAGGCATACTGCAAATAAACTGAAGCCATTGAATCATCGGACACTATGTCAACCTCATAAAATATTTCTGTAATAGCATCTGTCTTCTCAGTTTTAAGGCATCTGAAATTCAAACTAAACTGAGCTTTTCTATCAAAAGTCAAACTAAGAAATTCTTTCCAAAGACACAATATGTCACTTTCAAAAAGACCTACCTTAAGGCAATGTGCCATTGCTACAGGCTGCACACAAATTGCAGCTATTTTCCCCTGACCTGTTGTGTTTTGTAAAATGTAAGAGAGAAATCTTGGTGATGGAAGAAAAGGAGTGTACTAGTATGTATTCAGACAAAAAAATGCTAGAAATTTAAGATCTACAGACCCTAAACAGTCTCCATGTAATACTATTCACAAGAGGTGTTCCCTTTTTCAACTCACACTACAGATAAAGAACAATGGATCGTAAACACTCGTTCTTCAGTTATCTATAAAACTGTGGGAAAATAACAAAACTGAAGACTAACAGAATTTGTTACATAGCATTGCTGGATTCTCAGCCCACAAGTATCATCAGTAGGGATGGTAACGAGGCCCAGGGTTGTAGGAGTTGTAGCCATATTGTCCATAGGGAGAGTTGTATGATTGCCCTTGTCTGTGCTGCTGGTAGTTATTACCCCAACTTCTTTCCTGCCTCTGATTATATCTGTAGTCACCTTGCCAGTTGTATCTGTCCCCTCTAAAATATCTACCATCTTGAAACCTGCAACAAAAAGAAATGTCAAAGATTCACACATGAATTTTACAGTTTTCACAAAGCCTGTCATGTAACTGTTTATTCACTACTTATCTGTTTTTGTGACATACTGATGAAAACATATCTATAGTCATCTGAGATCATTAATTTCTCACTACTACTCAACACACAACTTGCCAAGTGACAGAAGGATGCTGTTTCCTAATGCTGTCACAGGCATCAGGTCACCTGCTGGAACTCTGAACAGACTGAAACAGACCACATATCTAAAAAACTACCAGAAGATACATCCAAAGTTGCATGAAAAACAGGTTCAATCTAGTCTTTTCATGATTGAAAGGTGTGGTAAAGCACTCTTAAGTACAGTCCAGGTAAGTACAACATACAATCCTGGAATTTCCATATTCCCTAAAGCACATACTGCCACTGCATCATGGTCTGTAGATGCCCCTACTCAAAAGAGTGTATCTTATCAGCAGTAGCCATTGTCTGAATTTTGGCTTTTCAGCTGTATCTAGACTGCTATTGGCAGTTGATCTGCCTCATAATTAACTGTTTCTGGGTACCTCAATAGTGTGGTGTAGACAACATTTACAGGAGGTTCACTTTCTGACTAGAGTGTAGATGTAAGAATCAATTAGTTCAAAGAATCAGTTTTCTAAGAACATTTCCTTTAAAAAAAATCACTTTTTAATCTGTACAAACTAATTCTTTGTTTAACTTAATGACAAGCTTTTAGAATGTTAGAATGTTTGGTTAGAATGTTCTTCTTTCTTCAGATAAGGCACAAATTCCATTTAGACATTTAGATAAGAAGCTTTCCCAATTGTTAGCTGGACTGAAGTCAGATGTTGCTGTCCAGAGTTCAGTAAAAAGCTGCAATTACATCCTGAAGAAATAATTCAAAACATTTACAATAGGCAGGTCCCACTGCCCCTGCTAGACAGATGGGATGATGAATTTTTAGAGTAATTTCTCATAGATAAAAGAAATACAGGTTCATCTAACAAAATATGGTAAATATTTAGGTTACAAATGAAACATTCTTCTGCACTGCTAGCAACAGATAATGACACAAATAGCCTGTTCCTTCACAACTTTTCCTACTGGTTATTATCCAAACAGATGACAGGCTGATTAGTTTTGCAAAACTCATCTTTCCCCTCTGCAAAAATGTTCCTGGCTGAGGAGTAACAAACCTCAGGTCAGTATGTTCGGTGATTTCAGCTTGGTCCTTATTGAAAATGCAAGTTACTGAATACTTTTATACACAGCATATCCAAAAACTATGATTATCAATACAGAGAAAATGTAAAACCTTAACTTTTCAGAGGAGGTTTTCTCTCAAACATAGTTGCCTAAGAAGTAACAAGAAGATACTTCTGATAACAAATTCCTATCTTTCTTCTGAAATACAGGATCATTTATGTATTTGTGTAAATATAAATATTTTAGAGAACTAAGAAGACAACATCAGTACCGATCTCTGTTTCTCTGGTTGCCCCCAGATCTGTTTCTCCATTCTTCAACTATAGGAGGGGGATCTGTGGGACGCTTCAGATATGCTTGGTACTCTTCATCTTCTAATGTGAACCGATGAGCAAACATCTTTTCATAATTCAAGGGCATATCATCCAAGGAAGCCATTCTGAAAACTTCAAGTGTGAACACAATGAAAGTAGCTTTAGCAATGTATGACAACTCTTTCTGTATTAGCTACCAACACCCATGCAGGGCAAAATGAAAAATTATACTCAGATTAATGCAGCAGCTAAGTTTTGGGCAGACAGCATAGATGACTGACTCTTAAGCCCTAGCAATCTAAGACTGTAACTCCCTCCACTGAACATGTTATCCCTGATGGAAAGCAATTCCAATTCTATGTGCAGTATTTGGATATTTGTACTGGCTATGCAGACACTGATCTGTCTGAACATGAGTGATTTTAAGGGATTCCATCCACACAGGTGATACTAAGATCAGACGAATACCTAATATAGTCAGCCATTACATAGAAACATCTCTCATCGCTTTTGATAGACCTAGATAGATGAGCTGTGGTAGAAAGACATGGGGCATGTCTGAGGGTTAGTAATGGAAAAAAGTATTTATTCAGAACGCATTTCCAATCTACTACTAATCCATTTTTGACAGGAAAAACATTACTATAACCAACTTGAAAAGTTTGCCAAGGTAGAATATCATGCAAGGCCTGCAGATATGCAGAGCCAGCAAAGCAAAATGAATATTCATTCACAATAAATTAACAGCTTGATTCAGGAAGAGGATAGCACCTAAGTGGACATTACCTCATAACATGCCTCTCTGATGGGACTGTTGTTTAAGCCCTTAGTTTCCTTATTTACCTGGCTACATATGCATTCGCCCTTCCAATGTTGGTGCTGTCTTAGACTGTCAATCAGTAAAAGCAGGGCTTTTGTAGCAGATGCTGAGAAAGGCTCTATGCCTCCTATTTAAACAAGCCCTGGGTAAATTTAGAGCATTCAAAGTCTTTGCCCATAGACTTTCAGGTTAGGCTCTTCTGCTGGCTTCTGAAGATTCACAGACAGGACCCAGATTCACCTTGCAAGCTGATGGCAAAGGTGAAGGGAAGAGTTTTCTTCTACAATCAAAGATCTAAACGTATGCCCTCAATGACATATACCGTGATCACCAAGCCCCATGCCTTTCCCCATCCACGAGCAGGTTGAGACTAGGGCAAGTGGGATGTTCACAGGAAATACAGCACAGTATCTCCTATAGACTGAATTCCCTTTCTGTCAGCTTCAGAAAGTTCAGTGCCTGGTGGTCCTTCACAGCTCATCTGCAGCCTTCCCCTTCCACGTAATGATGTGGTATAAACCTTTCTGAAACAGGTGTAGGAGCTACTCCCGCAGGATGCCCAACGGCTTCATGCTCCTTTCTTGCAACGCGCAGGCCGCGTTGGGTTTTTATTATGAGCTGCCTCGAGGGAACTTCGCTCCTCAGCGGCTCACTCGGGGCGGGGGCAACACTCTGGTGTGGACCCACCGCACGCCATTAGCAGCCTTCTCCAGAGGGCAGTGGGTGCAGCCCTTCTCACGGTTAGTAATTTAAATGTAAGTATTCGTCCTGCCAGGACTGCTAACAGGGGATGCCCGCCACCTTCCCCCCCCCACCCCGCCTACGGCCTAACCCTGTGCTGAGCTCCGAACGGGGCTCGTTCCCCTCGGAGGGGGGTCACACCGGAGCCCTCCTGCTCGCGGCCGGCCGACCCGGGGCCCTGCGCTCTTACAGCGGGTGGGGCCCGCTGCGGGTAGAGCCGTGGGACGCCGCGACTCTCGGCTTTCCGCCCCCCTCATGGCCCCTAGCCGCCTCCGCCGCCCTCACCCTGCGTCTCCAGCCGCTGCCGAGCCGCCGCCGGAGCCGTCCTCTTCCGGGCCGAGCGCGGTCGCTTCCTGCCGCTACCGCCGGGGCGGGTCCACCTGAGGCTGGCGTCCCCTCGACGAGCCTCAGGCTTCCCGGGCGGTGGAGTGAGCTCATTGGAGTGGAAAAATTGATTCCCCGAAATTGGGATTTGGCACAAAGCAGGTTGGCATAAATAGCACTGAGATTTGCGGGGCGCTTCTCTCCTACGCAGGTTTTAGGGAGGCGATACCTGTAATATTTGGACTGTAACAGGAAGGTGAAAAAGCGAACGTGGTGTCTACAGCCGTAGCCTTGCGGTTTAAATGTGTTTCAAACATAAACAAAGCTCAGAGATGTGTTGAGTACCGCGTGAGGACAGCGAAATGACGTGGAGACACTTTGGCAGCTAAATAATTCTGCATAAACTAAAATAATGGTTGCTTGGCATCTGCTTCAGCAACATATTTACTCTGCCGCCAGGTGACGGTTAGCCTTGTCACCGTCACTCCGTGCCGTCTCTGCCTCAGCGTCACAACTTCTAAGCTCGTCCTGTGGATGTAGATAGCCAGAGGCAGGCAACTCGCCTCCCTTACTCTGCTTCTGCGCCCCTGGCTCTTATTTACTCGTTTCAGAAGTGCCACAGCAGTTATTGTCAGCTTGCTGCCCAAAGGATTTGCCGTGCGCAGACGCAGCGTTGCCTCTCTCTGCACAACCGGTGGCATCAGGACTTTCTTGCAGCAGAAACGGTGCTGGTATTCCTGTGACCCTGTGTCTGCCTTATTTTCACAACATTGAAATCTTCACATCTATTTTACACAACTCCTATGCCAAAGATTTTGAAGTGGAATCTTCTGTGATGTAAATTTTTTTTTTCCCCCGTAGGACTCCTTCAGAAAGCAGTGGTTTCTATAAGCTCTACTAGAGACTCCCACTCACAGGCCCTAGCAAAGCACAGAGACTGACAATTGAGTCCATCATTTGAAAGAGAATACCCCAGCAACAACAATAGTGGCATTCAATTGTGAAAAAAATACTAGACCAGAATAAGTGCCCTTTGTTTGCTATAAACAGCAATAATAACAGGCTGCTCTCCTAAGCAACCTATAGCAGGAGTATTGTCACTTGCAGAATAGAAACGATGACCTCAATCCAAACAGCCTAATGCAAATATCTTAGCCTGCATAGCTGGTTCTAAGCCAAACAAATTGTTATTGAGGCTGAAAAACATCTTTTAGTTTAGGTTTTGCCCTGTGTAGAGTTTTTTTACTGTGTACAGTTCTGGAGCCCCCAACACAAGAAGGACATGGAACTGTTGGAACAAGTCCAGAGGGGGGCCACAAAGATGGTCAGAGGGCTGCAGCAGCTCTGCTATGAGGACAGGCTAAGAGAGTTGGAGCTCTTCAGCCTGAGAAAGTTTCAAGGAGACCTTTTAGTGGTCTTGCAGTATCTGAAGGGGGCCTATAGGAAAGTTGGAGAGGGGCTATTTACAAGGTCTTGTAATGACAGAACGAGGAGGAATGGGTTTAAACTGTAAGAGGAGAGATTTAAACTGATGTTAGGAAGAAGTTCTTTACAGTGAGGGTGGTGAGACACTGGCATAGGTTGCCCAGGGAGGTTGTGGCTGCTCCCTCCCTGGAGGTGTTCAAGGCTGGACTGCACGAGGCCTTGAGTGACCTGTTCTGGTGGGAGGTGTCCCTGCCTATGGCAGGGAGTTGGAACTAGATGATCTTTGAGGTCCCTTCCAACCCAAACCATTCTGTGATTCTATGATATAATCCCTGTTTTACTGGCTGCCCTTTAAAAATGGGCAGATGTAAATAGGATTTTATTTCTTTCCCAGACAGGTTTCTTTTTAATCACTGACTATTACAGTTTCAGGTGCATGTACAGAGGACTTAATGCATAAAATTAATAAGATGATAAAAGAGGTAGACTCTGTTTTTTCGGTGTTATTTGGTTTGGGTTTTTTTTGAGGCTTTAGTCTGCTGTTTCATGAGTAGTGTTTTTCATTAAAAGATGAAGCTTAATAATAGATTTTTAATTATGGACTGAAGTAATTAATACATTTAGGCATGCACATAATCTGTTATAAGTTCTAATTTAATAATCTAATATATAAATTCTGTTGGAGTTATGGGCCCTTTGTAAATGCTGCCAGCAGTGTACTTCACAAATCGTTTTTCTAAGGTGCTCTCATCAGCATATTCTGCACAAAAAAATACTTGCAGAGAATGGCTGCATCAGAGTGGCACATAATTATATATATAGTGTTTTTTATAGACATATATCTTTTTAAAAAATATATAATGTTATATAATACTTGTGCTTTGGATCTTTTTTAATGACATCTTTATGCCTCCTATGGGTTATAAGGTCAGGAAGGAGATCATAATCCATTTGGCAGTAGTCTCAGGTTTCTCATGGATATTATGTTGAAGTTCAAACGATGTGTAATAATTCCAAAGTAACAGGTGATTTTTAAAGGAATAAAGACACTAAAAAATAAATATTGTCACCAAGTAGGAATTTCAGCACCCACTAAACATCTCACATACCACGTACCTACATAGTAGGTGGGCAAATACTTAAAAGGTCTAGCTCCAAGTGTTGTCAAGACTGAGAACTTGATAATCCACTCTTGCAATCTTTCTGCTTACTTCAAGGCTCTCTGGGTAATTAATATGTTGGTTTTGTACAAACACAGTCTCATAATCAGTATCTCTGAAGTCTACTGTAGTTTGATAAAACCTCAAAGTGTTTTGTTTTTTTTTTCCCCTGTGGATTTCATTATGTTAAAGAATGTAACTGTTAGATGAGATTTTATCATCTGCATTTTCAACTAAGAGTTGTTCCTTTTAGCGTATCGGAAATTAATAGATCTAATGTAGAATGGATCTTCCTTACAGAACAAAGGACTGTATACTAAAACTAGCCAAGTCATGTTTGCCTTGAAACAATGGAAAATTGCAATTCTTCTTTATCATTATTTAGTCTTGATAACTCTTGCTGTTCTGTCATGAGGCTTTGTATTCAACGTTTTACATAAATCCCAGCTTCTGGACTCATGTTTTCATTATACTCAACTTTCATTTCAAAATTAAATTTGAAATTTAATTCAATTTGAATAGAATTCAAAATTCTAGCTCTTGATACTGTAGATGCTTCTTGGAAAAAGAAGTGAGTCTGCTGTACAGAATAACCAGCCTGTACCAAGAAGCAAAAGGGAAATATTGTTCAAGTTTTATTTGTTTAAAACATTTTTTTTTCTGTTTCTTTATGACTAGGTTCATTGCTTTATCTCAGCAGAGGTTGACAGCTGTGGCATTTTTAATGAAAAGTCAGCATGTATTTTGGTAGCAGAAGGAAAGGAGCACTCCATTTTTTTGTGCATTTCTGTATCTTTAAACAGGAGGGATCATTTTACTTCAATGTTAATATCTACCTTGAGAAATCAACTAAGGAACTAACATCCCTTGTAATGGAAGCCTGTCTGATCAAGGGAACATTTGCCTGTAAATGAATAAGCAGAGAAACCTCCATAGATTGTTAAAGAATCTACCAGGTTTTTTAATAACAAAACAATGCATCAGATAATATTTTTGTGAAGAAAAAAAAATTATAACTTTTTTTTTTCTCTCTCTCTCTCTGTTTGCTGAATTTGATTGGTGATTGCCCATCAGCTAATTTCCCTCTCCCTCCCCACCCCCAATTCTTTTTCTCAGTGTCTCAGTTACAGTGTAACTGAAAGCCTGGTTAGTTTATACGGTGAAACCCGATTTCCACAGATAATTTATTCTAGGATATGGTGATGTCTGGCACTGCTAGAGAGAGCAAGACTTAGTGTTCTGGCTAAGGGCAGGTACAAGGGGCATGCATGGCAGCCTCATTATTGATTACACACTAAAGGAAAGACGTGTTTCTTACAAGAGTTTGTAAGACTACCAGGAGATAGCTGAGTAACTAATGATTGCAAAGTATTTGCTAGGTCATTAATTGCACTGAGAGAGAGGTAAGCAGAAATACTCTTTGGCTGATCTGGAGAAATATTTGGAGTTGTGCTCTTTCTCCTGTGCCTGAAAGATCAGTTCTCATCATGGGCATTATTCCTTTGGCTAAAAAGGATTATTGCTTGGATGAAGCTCACTTAAATAATGAGAAAGACTGAGATACAACAGCTGTTACTGATGAATGCCTCTGGAGCCTGGGCAGCTTTTCTGCCAGGTCTCTGCCTTGCCTTTGCTGTTATATTGCACAATATCACTGAGCTTCAGAGTGTCTTTAACACACCTCCGTATGGTATTGTAAAGTAAAGTCCATAAAGGAACAGACTGCACCATTTCTACCAACTTCACTAAACTTAATACAAGAAATGTTTCTTTCCCATAACAATGACCTTTAAATGTTAACTGCCAAAAAATATAACATTGTCCTTTTTTCAAAAAGGGGAAAATGCAATTCCTGGTCCTTTATTATGTTGCAGAGTAACCATTTTGGTGCTGTGGGGTCCCATTCCTTTGCATTAAGCTTACAGTAGCATAACACTTGATCAAAAGGAATTTATTCCTAATTCATGCCAGTATGAAAGATGTCCTTTAATTTTCCTAAGAGCTATTTCTGTGTTCAGTCTTTTAAAACTCACAGTCACATTAAATTATATTTCTAGTGTATTGTTCTTAAAACTAGTGCAGAGGTGTTGTTACCTGACTGTCATTTACACATGACATATACATATGTATATATGCACATATACAAATTAAAAATCACTACATTCTAGATCCCTTCTTTTATTTTCACCTTTTAAACTGACTAAGCCAGCTGTGCCCTTTGAGGTCTGTAAGAATGAATCATTTTTATTATTTTTGCTCTCTTAGACAGTAATTACAGAGTAGTATGCTGTCTCTGTTTTTTAATATTATGGTGCCATTTTAATCCATGGTGCAATGCCATTAACTTCAACAGAGCTCCACTAGAAATGAATTTGACCCCAGGAGGCTTTTCCAAATGTTCAGTTCTTTCCTTTTGATTACCCAGAGGAATGAAGAAGAAGAAGGCAAGACAGAGGGTCCTTTGATGAGAGGAATGTAGTTCAAAGCAAAGTCTTGTTTCTACCATTCATGGTGCTCCATATGTTCCTCATTTAGGGTGGAGGTGGGTTAGACCCCATGGAGGCACACATGCTGTGGCTGAAGGGCAGGCAGAAGTTTTTACATAGCACATCTGGTACACAGGTTATGTTCTTT
>VWYK01036068.1:10418-21160 GCA_013399775.1 Semnornis frantzii
GTGGTGCAGTAGGAGGAATATTCGGATGCTTAAAGCATACTTCTGTGGAACTGCTTGAAAGTCAGAAAATGGAGTAGCCAAATGCTAAGATATCAAACTCATCATAATTGTCAGGCTGTCTAAACTCCAACTGAGATGCTTTTTAGATGTCAAGTAATCTCACAAGTGGAGATGTATGAATCAGTGCTACCATGGATTGCCTATTGTTAAGATAGTTGCAAAATATAAAGGAGATGCTTGCAGAAGTTTCTAGGACTAGAATTTATTCATACTCAACTTTCTTTTACAGTTGGTTATTTAATTTTAGTTTAGTCTTGTGTCCATATCCAGTCTAAAACATTCAAGTTTGCTGCTGTATAGAAACAGTAACTGGTAATTTAGATACAAATTAGTAGCACTTAGATGAGTTCTGAATGGGAGTTTAGAGAATTCCCTTCTTGCTCGCAAGAAGCAGGAGGGGATGGGGAACCCACAGCATGGCTGTCAGGGTAGCAGCCCTTGAGCTGGCTGGGAACAGTAGCTGGGATCTCAAAGGGATGGACAAGTTTGTGGGGATAAGTCCAAGGAAATCAGAAACTCCGTCTGGGATCCACAGGGTCCCTGGCCAAACACAGTGCTGCTCAGTACAGCTGGATCTGCAGCCTGGCAGAGCCACCACAGTGCTGGGCCAAGGGCCCAAGGCTGAGTTTACATGAGTGCCCAGGGCAGGGGTGTGGGGGAGGCACAGCAGGGCTGGTCATGGCAATTGAGGCCTGTCAGTGCATTCAGGGCCCTGACATGCACATCTGGTAATAATTTCTGGTGTGTTTGAATCAGAAACTCAAATTCTAGCAAAACCTAGGATGTAGCAGAAGGAAGTGGTTATGGCTTTTTAGCAAATGTCTAGTGTTTCTCCTGGGTTGGATAGTTTAAGCAGTTTGCATCATGAACACCACACAGCTGCTCAGATGCACAGTCAAATATTCAACTTCTAAAGAGGATACCTACTCCCATTTTACTTCCAGAATTTCTGTCTCTGTATGGGAACCCAAGTTTTATAAGGAGCAGCTGAGGGAGCTGGGGTTGTTCAGCCTGGAAAAGAGGAGAGTGAGGAGAGACCTCATTTCTCTCTACAACCTGAAAGGAGGTTGTAGTGAGGTGGGGACTTTCCTTTTCTTCCAGGTAACAAGTGATAGGATGAGAGGACTTTAGTTGCACAAGGGGAGGTTTAATTGGATATTAGGAAAAAATCCTTCATCAAAAGGGTTATCAGGCAGTGGAACAGGCTGCCAGGGAGATCATGGAGTCACCACCCCTGGAGGTCTTTAAAAGACATCTGGATGCGATGCTCAGGGACATGGTCTAACAGTCATGTACAGGGAGATCTTAGGTAGTGGTTAGACTTAATAATCTTAAGGTCTTTTCCAACCACACAATTCTATGATTCTATGATTTATCAGGCACTGGAACATTGCCCTGAGACTCTGTGTGGGGCTCCCATGCCCTTTCTGAGACTCTGCCCATACCATTAACTCTGCACATAGATACGCAGTAAGGACTCACTCACACCCATCCTCCTGCTTTGTGTCAAACCCACTGCATGTGTGTAAGCATGTGTTCAGGTTCTGCTAAAGGCAATGAAATACAGCAGTAATTCAGTGTTTTGTTCCCCCTCAAGGCTCAGGTCAGTAATGCTGCTTTCATTAGATACTAAACGTGGTTCTCCCCACATGGCCTTACCAAAAAGCTATCAGTTAGCAGAGGAATTTGTTTCTCTTCTTTCTCTTGCTTTTTTTTTTTTTTTTTTTTTTTTTTTTTTTTTTTTTTTTTTTTTTTTTTAGTCATTTTTTTTTTTTTTTTTTTTTTTTTTTTTTTTTTTGTGCACATAAGCAGAGTTCTTGAATGTTCTTTGCAGTTCCTCTTAAGTTTAAGGGCCATTAGAGAAAGCAAGGGATGAAGTATAGGGAAACTTCTTACTACTTTGTAGTACTACTAGTACTACTTACTAGTTTGGAGTGTCTTCTTAATTTGAAGGGGTTTGTTTGTTTGTTTGTAAACCAGAATTTTCCAGAAATACATATTTGTTTTGAGACTACAGTGTGCTAAAGTGAAATATGGTATAAGTGAATTAGCTGAGCTGCAGAGAAGCCTGCAGGATTTTGCAGAGCTCTGCTGAGCAGTCCGCTCTGTGTTCTGACGTTGCCTTGCTACTGTGGTGCTCTCCCTGCGTTGTCCCTTGTACTACATGAAATCTGGAAGCTCTTTGAGCAGAGGCTGTCTTTTTATTTTATGTTTGTGCTGTGCTGGGACTGGTCCTTGTCTGGGGGTCTAGGACACCCTTATTCCTAGCAGTATTAACTCTCTCCTGTTACTAAATCAGGACTGGAGATCATTCTTCCCAGCAGAAAAGGGTTCCTAATCTTTCAGGAGATTCTGCTGTGGTTGCCACCCCTCTGCATTCCCTCTTGCCTTCCTCCCCCCAAGACTTCTGCCTCAGATGTCAAGGCACAGCATCCTTACCTGCCCCAGTGCTGCTGTAACTCCTTCTCCATCTTTGCCCTGGACTCCTGCAGCAGCTCCTTTCCTGGAATGTTTCCACAGTGTTACTGTGGAAGTTCACTCTCCCACTTTCAGGTCTCTCTTCACTGCTTTCTTCAGTCATGACTGTTTCTTTCCCATCCCTGCATGGCTTGCAGAACCTCTGCTGTGGTGGCAGCCATCTTGCTTAGCACGCTAGCGCTCAGCTGCATGCTGCTTTCTAATGTTGGTTGGGAACCAGTGCAGAAGATCATGCTGACTGCTCAGCAGTCTAAACTTAAAAAAAAAGTCAAGGTGTCTTGAAAATGCGTAGTTCTGGTGGAGACTCGTGAAAAAACAAGCTCAAAAAATCTCACACATAAATGAAAGCTACACAACAGTTTTCAATGTTAGCTTGAGTATGGTTGTTTCATATGGCTGCTCATTTTAAGAAGAGGAGTTATTTTCTTGGTCTTGAACACTGGTGTGGGAGTATCACAAACTTCCCAAATAAAAACTTTAATTGAAAAGCAAACATTAATCTCCAAGCAGTAGCATCTGCAGCATACTGCAAGATATTCGCCAACCTGAAAATCTAAGTAGGATTCTAATTAAATCAGGAGGAAAATGATGAACTAGATATACATCTTATTTAAGGATGGGAATTACATAAGATATCAAAGATCTCACAGTTGCTATCTGATGGAAAATGTTGCTGCCAGATCTCACAGACTATTTCCAGGGAGAGAAACCTTTGTTCCACTGGTTCCAAGTACTGTTGTGATTTTGCTTTCAGTGAGGACAGGACTTGGCTGTGGCTCTCTGACTTGGAAGTCCCATCAGTCCAATTGAAAGCTGCAGATGATCCAGTAATAAAGCAATGTGTCATCATGGTATGAGAACATGCCATAGTGCAAGTGCTGCCATCTTTTCAGTGAGGCACAAATACAAAGTCCTGGCTATTTATGGTTATTAAAGATCCCAGTGCACCTTTTGAAAAGTAAGACTCTTAATCCCTGTGTGATGGCCAAAATCTATTTTCAGTGTTTCCACTCTGACTATCACCATTTCCTGTATTTTTCCAGATACAGATAGTGTCAGCCACTGCCTCCTGTTCCAAAGTGCATGCTGGGCTCCTCTCTGTTTTAGAACAGCTGATGTTGTCCAGAGACAACCATGCCACAGTGGTGCATGAAGTGGTCTCAATATATCCCTCATTTGTCTCATGGAAATTGAATGAGAATTAATCAGTTCTGACTGAATCATGTTCCCAGTGAAGTCAAAAGAAGTGGTTTGGTTTTTTTTCCCATTGACATCCTGAGGACCAGGGTTGGTTTCTATGTAAATATTGTTGGGTTTGGATACCTGCACATGAAAGCAAACGAAAATGCAAAGAATTAGCTGGAGAGGAGAATGCATTTTAAAGTCTGTTTCCTCATGAGTGTGGTTACTTGTCACAACAGGCATTATTGTGCACAAGGAAAGTTTGGTTCATTGAATGTGTCTTTAAGCATATGGTGTCAGCTGGCCGGCATTTGTGGCTTTGCATGTCTGATGCATTCCAAAACATTCAGGCCTGACTCCTGCTGTTCTCCCAGTACAGCTAATGGTGTGGAATTGTATCTTAGAGACCATGGTCTTAAAACCATTGATAATTCAGTTTTAAATATCAGAAGAAAGTTGAATACAAAGCAACAATAGCTGTAGGTTATTCTCTGTGACCAAATGTTAATTCCTCTGGACAAAGAGAGGATCTGAAAAAGAGGAACTCTGGTTAGATTTGTAAGAGACTGTAAAATATTTCCTGCTTAGATATTCTGTCACATGCCACTTATGATGTTGGATTTCAAATTTTAAATCAGTTTAAACACTGGACAGTAAATCAGTTTACACACTGGGAATTTTTGCAGGGTCACCTAACTTCTTCCAAGCAAATATAGTAATAGTACATCCTGGAGCAAATATAGGAAAGAGTGGTCATGGACTATTCTGGGAAAAGCATGCTCATCAGGTGGACATAATGAGCATATTCAGTCAGCCACTGAAGAGTAATAAATATTACTAAAGACAAGTAAGGATGAAAATTAGCCTATTCCTGCAAGAAAACTATCAAATTAAACTTAGAGAAGTGTTGGTAGATTCAGAACATAGACCATGTGCTCCTTTGCAAAAGAAAATGAAAAATAGAAAGGTAAATGAAAAGTAGAGGATATGTGTCATTCATACTTTATAGTGTTGTCTTCATTTTCTCAAGTACGTAGAAATGGTTTTGATGTGTGTATATTAATATCTCTGTTGGGTAAAGATTAATTTAAAAAGAAAACATTGCTCAAAGCCTTTCTGGCACTCCTAAGTGTTCTGCTTCACCTTCCACTGAGTCTCATTGAGTTAAACTGAATTCTATCACTGTATGCTTCATGTCATCTCCCACAGCAGTGCACTGGGGTCCCTCTTGTTTCTCCAAAGCCATAACTGAGCTATGTCTGAAAAGCTTTATGTGACACGGATGTGTGGCTGCTCCTCTTTGTCATCCTTTCTGTACTTCTAAAACCAAGGAAAACACTCTGGATCCAGAGGGTGCTCCTCCAGGTCTGTGAGCTGCAAATATATCCCTAAAATCTTTCTTTTTAAATATTTGCAAATTATTTAGAACTTTCCTCTGCCTTTTTTTTTTTTTAATGGATTTTATACACCCTCCAGCGCTGTGCAATTTCCTCAGAAAACTGGAACCTATGTTTACTGTTGATTTGAGCATTTTTTATAACTTCTGTTTACTAGAATTATCCAAGACCGTGTTAAGAGCTTTGACAGTAAATACTTTCTGAGAAGCAAAATGCAGAGCTGAAAAGATCTGATTCTGTTTGTTTAACTGATTGGTAGTGTTTATGCAATTTGTCATCCAAGTATTGTTGCAGAACAGAGTTATGCTTGGTAGAACTAGGAAAGCAGAAGCTCCCCTTGAGCTAGTCCAACTTTCCACCCAGCAGATTCTTTTAAAATGCATTTCCTCATCAAAATATGGCTCACATCTCTCTTTGTGTGGACTGTATTCTTGTTGTCAAATAACTGTTTTTCACATTTCCAAATTTTAATTCTCAGTGTAATAAAAAGAGAACAAATTCTGCATGATTTGTGACCTTCTGGCTTCACTTTTACTGTTGAGTAATTATTGTGATTTAGCAGGACCTAGACACAAGAACTGGTATTAGTCAAGGTCTTTAAATTTGCTTGAGAGTGGTATAAATTAAGTCCAGCAGGGCTTTTTGGTTTGGTTGGGGTTTTTTTTCGTTTGTTTGTCTGGAGTTTTTTTTCTTAGCACATTTTGGAAGCATAAAAGTATTAACCTACTTCTTAATCTGGCTGCAGTTTGCAGGGTGAAAAATTCAAGGTTTTATTCAGAGAATGGTGCAGAATACAGCTTTTGTGGTGACGAGTAGGTTCCTTCACAAATGAAAGTTGCCTCTGTCTGTGAAAGATGTCCATAGCTGGGCACTTCTAACTTCTTATCTTGAAGCCACTTTTGTCTTCCCTGAACTCAAGATATTTTTTTGCAACTGGAGGAAAGAATTTTTGTGCTGCAGTGGCACTTCTGTCCTTATGAGCTTTAGTGAGAGATTTGAGGTGCTCATCCCTATACCTCAACCATCAGTTTTTGTAAAAAGGCTTGAAATCCTACATGGCTTCATTCCCATCTGGTACTCTGTCTATATTGCACAAGCCTTTGAGAAACTGATCCAGGCGAGTGATCCAGATACCTCTGCCTATGAGGAAACATATAAGGCTTTATTTATTCATTATGCATTCATGTAAATGAATCAGACCTCCAGTGTACCCAGGGAAATGCCTGCCTTTTCCAATAAGGCAAGCAAGGAGCTGATGAAGGGGCAAAGTCCAGCAATGAGTAAGTTCTAAGGAAATGTAAAGAATGAGCTATTTTGCATCTGTCCTAAGTGTGAATTCCTGCAAGCAGCCAAGGCAGTTAGTTCTGGAGAACTAAAATGTTCCAAAAGGTCTGTTCTCAGCCTCTCTTCTTCTGTTCTGTTTTATTATGGGAATAATGCTTTCTGGGGAGAGTGGGAGTGGGGATGCAGTGTGGAGTGACCCTTGAGGGAGGGAGCTGTAGGATGGAGACCTACCTGCTGGTGTGTCCAGGACCCTGGGAGAAGGGTGCGGGAGAGTTAGTGTCTTGGAGGAGGACAGGCTGCAAAAAAAAAAATACATTTCTCACTATGGCTCCTATGGACATCCCACATTGCTTCCTCATCCCCTTCTCTGGCTCCCACTGCTCGGATCTCCCTTTCCTTCTGGTGTACCCATCCTGTGTCCCCACATGTCCCCATGTACACTCTGAAATTGTACCCACCACCACTGACAGTCAAGCATGGGGCAGCAAAATTGTGTTTTGCCTATGTGACTTTAGCTAGCTCTGGACAGGGATTAGTTTTACACATTGTTCAGAACCACAGCAGCCTCTCAGACTCGGCAACAATCCCTCATCCCCACAGCGTCCTTGGAAGCCAGACCCTCTTCCTGCTGCAGGAGAGGTGACTGCAGTGAGCCTGAGGGAGGGTCTTCTCCACCTCTGCTCTTCCTTCTTCCCCCATCCTCTGTGACAGCACAACTCTCTCCCCTGGCTCACCAACCCTGACCTGACCTTGTTCATGAACCACAGAGCCAACACAGCCAGCAAGTGGAATGGGCTAATTAAAAAGGCAACATTTAAAATCCCAGTCCATGGTTGCTTAGAAATGTAATCCCACTTCGGTATTATTTTCGAGCTTAGATTTTTGAATCCAAAATTCCATGTGACGTGAGATGGGTATTTAAACAGATGTCTCCAATTTCTTTTAAAAACATAAGAGATTGAGTTACAGATGGTAGAAAGGGCCTGAGAATTGAAAACTCCTGAGCTACAAGAAAATTTACATGTGAGCAAAAGAGTTTGATGAAACGAATGGTTATGCAGTTCTGCATGTTTAAAAATTAAGCTTCTTTCACCAAATTGTGAGTATCTTTTCCCTTCCCATATTGTCTGCTTCTCTACTAGGAGCTTTGGCTACCACCATCATCATTACAGCCAAGCTACAATATGAGAGTCTATTTCTAACAGACAAATCATGTAGTTCTTTCCTTCTTCTGTCACTTGTACAATCTTGCTTTCTAGGACCAAAAATTTTGCCTGAATTAGTTTAGAAGAAAATTAAACTGCCCCATCCACGTAGCTGGTTTCTGATTGCTCTAACTCAAATTTTATAAATCACAAATAAATGGAATTTTGGGGTAGAAAACCAGAGTCATCATCTGTACTTGCAGATGATTCTCCCCCCCCTTTTCTTCTTCTGGGGGGATTTTAAAAAAAATATCCAAAGAAAAAGCTGATAACTTCTTAAGTGGCATATGCAAAGTGCTGCCATTTGGAAGGGAAAAACTGAACTCTGCATTGCTGAGTAGCTTCATGAAAATCTACACTCATGTATATGTGCTCAAAAGAAACCACTGTTAAGATGTATATGCAACAAGTATGTAGACTTAAATGCAAGCTGTAAGGAGACTTTTACATGCAGTGCTCTGCACCCACTCTGCAGAATTCCAGTCCATTGATTGTGAACCCAGCTCAAATAAGCATGGATTCAGAGAAGAGCAACAAGACAAATGAGCAGAAAAAAGCTGTTATGTGAAGAGAGACCAACCTTACCTACTCTGTAGTGGAGTGGACACAAGCAAAGTGTCTCCATCAATGACAACATTAAGAAGGAGAATTCAGAGTATCTTTTTTACTCTGTACTACCTCGTAAGTACAAAGAAACGTATCTGTTAAAGGGTACAAGGTTTGCACCATGCGTGGGACCACCTTAACAAATGTTCTGGTTCAGTGTGCATTCCTGGATGTGTCCCAGGCTGGATTTCTAGCAGACCAAAGTATGGAGGATGCCTAGAGTATCTGTCCTAAATTGTTTATTAATGCTGACAGATGCTGTCTGACTACACCAGTATTATTAGAAATCCATCAGCCTCTTGCAATTTCACAGCCTTCAACACTGTGCTGGGAACTCATATTCAGGACTGGGAGACATGTGGTGACTGGCAGGGTGTTATTCTGGTTCTGCTGGCTTTCTTTGTGTCTTTTCTCTCTAAATATTATTTAATATTATTTTTTGTTGGCTATGTATTTTTCTTCATGGAGAAGACAACATATAGCACAGTGTGACGGCGACAGCTCTTTCCACTCAGATGAAAATCTGCTTTGAACTGGTGTTTGTCTATTTCACAGGACAGTGTTTTGAAAGAGAGGTAGAAAGTACTTGTGTACCTTTCATTTCTCCACATAAATAGGAGCTTCCTGCTACTAAGTAATTGCATATAAGAATAAACTGCAAATAATAATAAGGGAATCTTCAGTCTAGTCTTTTAAAGGTGATTGACAAAATACTTTTAAATGAAGTTCTGCTTTTTTTTTGGGTTTTTTTTTTTTTTTCAAATTTACTTTTAAAGATACAGAACATAGTCCCATATAATTATTTTAGTTTGTGTCTGGAGAAGAGTGGAGAGGAAAATTGCTTTTACTTTAGAAACCACATCTTGCTGGAGGACTTGTTGAAGGTCTCAGATGTTTATTGTGAGCTCTGACATTTTAATTGAAAGGACACAGGTGTTGATTTTTTTAAACAAATAGATCATCTGTCCAAATTGTTTATCCAATTAGATATTGGATTAAGCAGGTTGTAACAATAGAAGTCATAAATAGGAGTGTTTTCAACAGTCTGACTTAAAGTTCCTTTTTTTCTCAGTTGCTCATCTTTAAAATTTTATAGACAGTGATATTATAATTACATTAATTCTCCATTTGTCAGGGGATTCTGAAAACTAATTCTCTGTTTCAAATGTGAAAATCAAGAATTCCCAAAAGCTTTTTTTTTTGTTAAACTGCTGGATAACATTGAAAGCTTGAAAATGGTTGGTTATTTGTCAAAGAGGGGAAAGAGAGGGAAATGGCAGAACTTGGTTGGAGTGAAAAAAAGGTGATTTTTTTCAGTCTAGTTGAGGAAAAAAAAAGAGAAAACCATAGTACTGAATATTTTATTTAATACTATCTGCCATGGGAAATAGGGAAAAGATTGTCTTGAAGTATAATAGTTGAAAAAGACTAAACGGCAGGTTTTCTGAAATGAAAGTGTATCTAAAATAAAATAAGAGTGGCAGGAGATGACAATAGTGAAAGCCAAACAAAAGGAGAGAACAGAAACGCTGAACATGGAAGAGACCAGTGAGCTCTCTGCTTTTCAGAATGCAGACTGGGTACATACCCCTGATTTCTAGATCAGTTTTCTGAAAAGAATATTCACCCTGTATCAAGGAATCAAAAAATTATACCTTTAGAAGGCCTGAGGGAATAGGAGAAATTTCTCATCTATAGAAGTTACATCCATTTACAGAATGTGGATATTTTTATTGCTCAGCTTGAATAATACTGAGGGATCCTGTGCTGCTAGTATTTCCAGTCTTCCAAACTGTGCCACAGTAATAAGAGCACACTTGTGAGTACTAAATGAGGACTGAATTACCACCATGTACACATCCTGTACCACCATGTACACTGGAGCCTGATCGGAAGCGAGTATCAGGTCACACATAAAAGCATATTTTGATAGCATATTTATATTTCTCATTTTCAGAGAACTCAAAATACTTTTAAGAAAATGGAATGCTAAATTCTACTAAAATCATGTAAAGCAATGGTAACTATACATGAGTTCAGACTTTGTGATAGTGGAGGATTTCAAGGTGGTGCTGTCCATAGATCAATCGCTTCATTCGGTGTTGATAATGTTGAACGGTTTTGCATGATATCTGGGCCTCATTCAAATCTGTGGGACTTAAACTAAAGACAGGACTTCATCCTCTTTTTAGCAGAGATAAGAGGACAACAGTGTGTCGCACTTCAGAAAGAGGAATATCTTATCCATTTGGAAGAATAGAGGGAAATTCAAAGAGAGTGCACTTAGAGAAGTCCAAATATGAGCAAAAAACTGGGTCAACTTGCTTTCTAACAGATCAAATGTGTCAGGATCCTTGAGAAGCGAGACCACAGCTCTGTCTCTTTTGAGAAGACAATTCTGAAAAGGGCATATATCAAATTGCAAGGCTTTATAAACAAAAGCAATATACAAGATTTCACAGCCAATTATGCTTCCATAAGGTGTAGCTTTTTTTTTTTTTTTTTTTTTTGGTATTTTGGGTGAAAAAAA
>VWYK01036068.1:29791-56593 GCA_013399775.1 Semnornis frantzii
GTGGCTTTATCATGGAGAATAGCGAGCAGATTTGACACAGGGGAAAGAGGGTCTGGCAATGGAGGTGTGAGCAAAACTGACTGCTGGTTACTGTGCAAGGGTTTTGTACTTCAGTGGTAATGTATCTTCCTTTCCTTCCTCCCCCACATCCTAGTTTGATTTTATTTATTTGATGTGACTTATAAAAATGCAAGATTGCAAGAATTTCCAAAATGACAAACTGGTTTCTTTTCTGTCTGGAAGTTTCGCTGCAGCCTACAGAATTTAGAAACTCAAACCCTGCTGCAAGTCCAGAATAAATTTTCTGTTTGCCCTCTTCTGCCTGTGCATCAAGGGGCCTGAGAAAGCCCTCTGGAGCTGCTAGGTATTATTCCCTATTAGCATTTGCATTATAATATTAGAAATCCTGCAACTGCATTCTTATCAGGTGAGGTTTAGCACATCAATGCAGCAAGACAGCAAAGGCCTCTGTGGAATATGTTTTAAAATACGTATCCCACTCATACAATATATCTTCCTAAATCCACTTCTGGTTCTACTGAGGATCCTTGTGAGCTGTGAAATGGTGTGTTTGAGTACTTACTGTATAAATACTTGGTTTTTACCTCTACCTAAGACGTAAGAGTAGACTCTTCTCAGATATGGAACTGGGTTAGTTTTGGTGTTTCGGGGTTTTGTTTGTTTGGGGTTTTGTTTGTTTGTTTGTTTATGGTTTGGTTTGTCTGGTTTTTTTGGGGTTTTTTTTTTTTGTTTTGTTGGGTTTTTTTTTTTTTTTTTTGTGAGCATCTTATTTTCAGCATTCTTTACTTATTATTTCATCCCTAGAGGAAGGACTGATAGTGTAGCCATAGTTGGGGGTATTCAGCAAGGCTTTTGCTTTTGGAAGTGTAGTACTTCAAGGCATACATTGTTTCTCCTTGTATTGCATTGCAATGACTGACTCAAGTTCTTTGCTTTTGTTGAGTTGCTCTGTGATACATAACAGCAATACTTTGTTGTTGCCTTTGGTTCATTCTCAGGCTTTAGTATTCTGGCTTCCCACCATAAATATGTTGCAGGTATCTGAAATGTCTCCCTGCAGTTGTTTAAGTGGTAACACATGATCTGTTTTGTGACATCGAACATTATCAGTGAGAGCATTTGGAAAAAAAAAAGCCAGGACAATTTTTCAGAGACAGGATGTACCAAATGTCTCCAGCCAGCACTCCGGGCTGTCCTGAGCCTCTGGTCTGCTTGGAGAATACATGGAAAACATGGTAGAGTATGAATACCTTAGTATTGTTTATTTCAAGGATGGTAGTGTCTGAAGAGCAGGCAGGAGCTCTGTTCTGGTAGGTAGTTCAGATGCTGGTGCTAAGATGGCAACAGCATAGCTATTGCTCTCTCTCTGCCTTAGCATTGCCCCACCTCTAACCAGGATGTATTTATGCCCTGCCCCTCCAAGTAAGTCCTCCACCTCTTACACCTCCATGTGGGATGAACCCGTGTAACCCCAAAGCTGAAATATTCCTCCCCAACCTGCCAGATTTCTGCCCAGGCAGGACAGCACTGAGGTGGCAGAACTCAAGGGCACAACCACTACTCTTGGGTATGCAAGGAGAGGATGATTGACATCCTAATGCCCTCTCCTCCAGCTGGGATAGGGGGAAATGTATATTTCTGTGAAACAGTGGAGACTTAGTTACCTCAAACTTTACAGAACACAAGTGAATGAGAGCTCTCTCTTTTTCATGATTGCTTTACTCTGTCTGACAGCTGCTTGTCATTTATTAGTCCGTTAGAAGGGATAGCTCATTGTCTGTTGCCCGCTGTTTATAGAGGTATAAACTTGTATTTAAGGTATCTTCTAAAAATGCTAATACATGAAATCGAGCCTAATTTGGTTTATGGTCCTTTTCAAGAAAAATAGGAACTGCCTTGACTGAGAGAACAGGGATTTGCACTTCACTACACCCACCTAAATTCAAGGAAATTCAATTAAAAGCTGGAGTCTCTAATCTCAGTTACGATGAAACACAACAGCCCTGGAGCAAGGGTCAGATCCAGTGTTCCAGAAAGGGAGCTGTTGGTTTGGGAGTTATTTGGGGTAGATATGGAAGCTGTTCTGTCCTCCCAGGCAGATCTAGATGTGTGCATACTCTGTGATTCCTTGAGGAACTTGCATTTCCCCTCTGTGCTGTGGAGCAGCAAAATGGGTGCTTGTGCACAGTGTGGAATTCCACTTTGCCTTTTGGGAGATACGAAGGACAAATAATGTCTTAAAGTTTCCAAGCAATCCTCAAAGATGTTCCCTGGACAGAAGGTTCTGAGCATCTGTTTTCTGCATCATCTTTGAAGGACTTAGTTGTATTCAGCCTGATGCTCCCAGTAGTTGCTATTGCCCTGCTCTGCCTCCTCAGGCTCCTTCTTCAGCTGGACTGACCTTCTAATGAAGCCTGGGATAAACACCTGTCCTGTGGTTGTGGTTACCTGCTTTTCCTTCTTTAGAGAAGGTCTATAATGAATTTTCCAGTCTCAGAGCAGTAGTCTTGCATATGTATTGTTCAGATTTTTGCAAGGACTTTTCTCCATTGAGTTAAAAATTAGCATTTCAAATTCTATGGGGGAGAAGTTGCCAAAGTTCTGTATTTTAAGCTTAGAGTTTGGAATGGAATCAAAATATCTAATCCACTTCGCATCCCCTGCTGAGTCTTTCCTCCCTGCCTTATGAATTGGCATCCTGTCCTTAGGAGGTAGAGCAATATTGTGCAACTCTATAAGACTTCTCCCTTGAAATACCAAAGCAATGTTGCACTGATTTGCAACACACTTTCCAGTAATTGTTAAATTAGCATAAGTGACACAAAGTTGTATTGGAAAGAGTTTATGCTTGTCAACTGCTTTACAGGATGACCTCTGAATTAGTGTCCAGAAGAGAAAATAGACACATGACTGCTGGGAATGATTTGGGATGGTTCAGTGCTGCCTATTACTCCTCAAAAGAATAGATGATTTCCATGATTTAAACTGGGTAGTTCAAACTTTCCACCTCTTAAGTGCTAAGTTACTTTTCCTCCTTTTCTTTTCTGACCCTTTTTGGAACTCTTCTTTCCCCTGTGGTGATGCTGGAACTGCCCCAGCTCCCTACAGGGAGGACAGCCCAACCTGTGCCTGGGGCAGCAGCAGCTGGGTCACAGCCTTGGCTGGGGAGGCACATGGAAAAACACAAGGCAAGTCTGGGCCGTCTAGGGAGAAATGGGCACAGAAATGGACTTTTTCTGCCTTTCAGGAGTAGTAAAGCTTCCTAAAAGAAAACTGTGTTTAGAGAGAAGCTTTACAAGTCAAATCAGTTTAATTCTTAGGGTGCTAAAGTGTGAATGTGCAAAGAGCATAGTAAGAATTTCTCACCAGTTGGCATCTTGTCCTCAGTAGCTGAGTGAGTACTTGATCCATTCTGAATACTAACACCAAGCACTAATTTTAGATCACAGGGAGTACGAAGAGTGTGGTTTCTTGCTATTGATTTGCTGTAATTTACTTATGGCAAATTGGGGAAATTGCATAAACTTCTTTCTCCCCCACAAGGGAAGTGTCTGCTTCCACTAGTAAAGAATCTTATACCATGAGGGTGCACTCAAAACATCACCTTTTATACTATTCTAAAGCAAATAAATGTTCAGAATTTTGTTCCAAAAATGAAGCAAAAAATATTTTGTTTATTTTTAACATGGGTTATTTTAACATAAAAATAGCTCTAGAATTTACAGGCTCATTTTGCTCACATTTGTTGGGTATGAATCACAGAATCGCAGAAACATCCAGGTTGGAAAAGCCCCTCAGGATCACCAAGTCCAACCTGTAACTCTACTCTACAAGATTCACCATAAACTATAGCCCTTAGCACCACATCCAAATGACCCTTAAACAAATCCAGGCTGGGTGACTCCACCACCTCCTTGGGCAGCTCATTCCAGTCCCTGACCACTCCCTCTGTGAAAAACTTTTTCCTAATGTCCAATCTAAACCTACTCAGTGTCAACTTGAGGTCATTCCCCCTTGTTTAGTCTCCAATGACCTGTGAGAAAAGCCCAGCAGCAGCCTCTCCACAGTGTCCCTTTAGGTAGCTATAGACAGCAATGAGGTCTCCCCTCAATCTCCTCATTTTCAAACTAACTATCCCCAGATCCCTCGGTTGCTCCTCATAAAATTTATTCTCTAGGCCCTTTCCCAGCCTCATTGCCCTCCTCTGGGCACTCCAGCATCTCCACATCTCTCTTGTATTGTGGTGCCCAAAACTGAACACAATGCTCAAGGTGTGGCCTCACCAAAGCTGAGTACAAGGAAAGAAGCACAATCTAGAGCAAAAGAAGGTCTCCTGCATGTACTCTTCTGTTTTGAAAGGTGAATTTACTGCTACCTAAATCTTTTATAAGATTCAAAACCCCACAGCAAAAGTATTAGTGAAGGACACAGCAATAAGCAGGTTGTGTCATCTGGGATATTTATCAGCCTGATGTATTATCCATTGAGTGCTACGTTTGCATTTGGTAAATATAATGAACTACCAGCTTCATGCTGAAGTAGCACTGCAGAACTTAGCAATGGCTTATCCAGTTGGCCGTGAACAGGTTGAGCCTCTGGTCGACATCCATCCAGCTATTGTTTTACAGGATTTCTGGGACATATTTCTGTCCTCTCCCAGCTGACTCTTTTGGGAGCAGACATGGGGACAGCTAAATGAATATAGTGCATGTGTAAGTCCTACTCCAGAGACCCTACTGCCCTTTCATTTGGGCTGTTTTGTGCTGCATTTGCATAGACCAGAGTTGATTATGTGGCTACCTTCAAAAATAGGTCAGTAACTGCAAAGCATTTTCAACTGGAGATCAGAGGATTTAGGAAAAAATACTAGGAAAGGAAAATATGTGTATCAATGCTGCCAGCTCAGAGGGCAACCAGCACATCAAGCAGCAAACAGTAGCAACTAAATAAGGGTGCCACAGAAACACTAAAGGGAGGCATGTTCTCCTCTGGCTGTCACAGTGGCGCTGAGCTCCAGCTGAGGACCCAGTACACAGCCAGTTTCATCAATAACTCTGCAATACCCGCAGGCCCTTGAGCCTGCACTGAATGGGAACCCTGGGAGAGAGCCCAGCCCCAGTGTGCTGGCTCATCTGAGCCCATCGTTTTTATCCCAGTTCATGGAAAATTTATTTTAGATCATCTCATCGCTTTAAACATTTTAGTAAGTGTTAATATACTTTCAGCACAGAGGAAATAATCACCATATGGCTGTAAGATCTGCCATCTGTCCAGGGAGGCTGAAATACAATTAGTCCATGTAGTCCATTTATCAATCTATAAGTGACAATATTCACAGTCCTGGCAACTTTGGCTGCTGACAGAATCAGCACTTGTGCAGACCTACCTGTCTGGCCTTATTACAGTCAATATATAAATGAGACAGAAAAAAATCTTATCATTCAGCTGTGTCCTTCACCCTTGACAAAGGCAAAGGAAAAAAAAGTCTTTTGGTGTAAATGAGACTGAGGAAATGTTGTGCCTTAATTTTTGTAGCACTAATTGGATTTTTATGTCTAGTAGACCTTAATTTCATAAGGCAAAGCCAGATTTTACTTGCAGTCTTTCAATCAAGAAATACCAGCAGGACAGAGAATGTCACAGGGGAAGAAATTACTATTAAATCCTCTTCTCTTGTATTAACTAACAAGGCACAAAAAGCTAAATGTTAGAATCATGAGAAATGTGATCATTAGAATCACCTAAGTAAGATTTTTTTTATTTCCCCCTCAAAGTTTCTTGTTTGAATTCATAGAAGTGAGAAGATGGCTTTTCAGCAAAGTGAACAGGTTTGTTGGGTTTTTTTAAAGGGTTTTATTTTAAAATTACCAATGATGACACTGCAAGGGGTCTGACTTTTGACTACTTCTGCAACTCTAGCCTCTGGTGGGTATCCTAGCCTGGCCACTCAGGGCTGTTACCTCCTTAAAACTTGGGTTAGATTTGTGATGGATGCTGCACATCCAGAAAATGACTCTAACTTTTTAATTGGTGTTACATATTACCCAGACTCATCTTGTATAGGAAGCGCATAACAAGAATGTGTGCTATGTTTTGTTTATTCTACAGATTTTCAGCCAGCCCACACTAATTTTTAAGACTCCACTGACACAAGAATGTACTTTTTTTATTATAGCCCATAGTTACGAAATCTGCACTGCGTGAGAAATGCTGATGCTTGAAATTAAATCCTTCCATAGAACACACCTCGCATAACCTGCAGCTTGCATAACTCACAAGTTCCCAGAAATAGGAAAGTGCCAAGAGAGCAGGACTGTGGGGATCAGTCACAGGTTGCTGTTGAGGTGCAGGAATTTCTGGGATAAGTTTTTCCCAATATTACCTGCAAATACGTGCAGTTTGTGGTGTTAGCAAGTCGTAGGGGTTTAGTTGTGTGGGTTCACTGGTCTGGTTTTTATGGTGTTTTGTTTGGTGGTGGTGGGGTTTCTTTGTTTGTTTTTTTTGGTGTTGTTTTTTTTTTTTTTTATATATGGCAAGGGGACTGGTAGTTTTTTTGGTTTGTAGATGGTGTATGAGTAACCTGTTGGTTCAGTTTTCCAGATCTAGTAGGGATTACCAGAGATCTTCACTTTTTTTTGTTGCTGGGGTTGCTGACAGCTTTGTACACCGCAAATAAATGTACTTATCTGAGATCTGTAAATCTGATGGCAACAGATGGTCTTGTATTTTTAAAGATTAAAGTGAGTAATGTTAGCTTCTGAATGTTTGAAATTTCTTTTGTATTTTTAACTTGAAGCAGAAGAAATGTGTCATTCTGTGATCTCACTGGCTGCTAGCAAATACATTAGTTTCAAGAACTCTGTCCCCCAGTTCTTTAGAGAGGTGCTTCCTGTGTGCCAGTAGCAACCAAAATATTCTGGTTGTTGATTCTGTTGTTCTATTAAAATTGCCAGATAATGGAAATCTACTGCTTCTTCCCCCCCCCCTCCCCCCGCCTAATTTAAACTGTTTCAAGTGGGGGGAACAACACTGGCTTTAGCCATGTGTATTTGTGCCCTGCACCTTGCTCTTTCCCAAGGTGAGATTACTGGCCATGAGCAAGGCAATATGCTTGCACTGGAACCTCTTTGCTGTTTTTAATACACAGACTTTGGTGTGTTTGACTACCTTTGGTGATTTTGGTCTTCTAGGTGGGTTAGCTCTAGGAGGAGGGCTGGTAGGGATAAATGTATTTAAATGTGGCAGTGCTGTTGCAGCCTGGTCCTGTTCTCAGCATGGGCGAGTTGACACATGTGCTGAAACCCAGTGTGGGCACTGATTTGCATCCTTTCAGTCTCTTATAGAGTAAACGGCTTATTCTTTAATTGCTTTTAAATTGCACACGCTTAAGTTTCATTAAAGGCATGTATCCTTGTATTGAGCCATCTGTTGGCACCCTTTTTATTGCAGTCTACAAAAGTACTCAGACCTGAGTGGCTTGTTAGCCCAGGTGCTCTGGCAGCATCCCCAGTCACAGTGTGTACCGGCACAGGGTGCATGCCGTGCCCTGCCTGTGCTGCCTGCACGTGGTGCTGGCCACCGGGACAAGCAAAGCCCTATCATTTGCTTCTGACATTACAGTTGGGAGAATTCCTTATTCCATCCTTTAGGCAGTAGATCAAAAAGAGTTATACAACTTGTTCTTTAAACTGAACTGATTGCCTTTTTTTTTTTTTTTTTTTTTCCTTCTAGTGTAAGTGGAAGAAAAGCCTCGGGGGAGAGGGTTTGAATAGGGCATGGGAAAGCATATCGATAATTACATGCATGGATTAGTGCACAAAAGTACTTCCTTCCAAGGATCCACTTAGTTTTGTGGCATTTGAAATAATAGAGTCTTTAATCATATTGTTTTGCAATGGTGGGGCTTTGATTATTCTCCTGATTAAAATCAACTTTTCAGATTTCTTTGCATGAAGATAACCTCAGCTGCCACACGAGTTCTGTATCATGGGAGAAGTCCCACACATAGAGACACTGCCCTGTTGGTGTCAGCGTATTTTGTGTGCACAAACACACCATGGCCTTTCACTTCAGTCTTCAGTTTGTAGGTACATTGCATCTTTTAGTATCCTCTGACATTTAATGACTTTTTAAATTAACACCAAGTAGTGCAGACAACCTCAAACTATCTCCAGCTTTCTGACACACAGAAGACATAGTGCAAAGAATTAATAATTATAATGAAGACTTGAGTAGCATGTTAAGGGATTTTCCTGCTGGGTTACAAATGCAAAATAAATTACTCTCTTCCTCCAAAATTGTCTCTACATTATTTTCTCTTATTTGATCATTTCTCACCAATGCTAACTCTGGATATGCATGGTGTCTTATGTAGGGTGAGTAGATTCAGGAGCAACTGGGGTTGCTGCCACCTCATCTGCCCCAACAAGTCCACTGCTGGGGGCTCCCAGACAGCACTTAGGGAGTGAGTGAGGGCTCTGAGGAATGCTGCCTCTTGGTTTTGGATGGTGCTTGAGGAGCTTGATGCAGTTCAGACTAGTACAATGGCTCTTTACTTGGTAAAGCAAACCAATCAATCCTCATGGTGTTTTACCTGCTCATGAGAAAATTCATGGTGACGCAGAGCTGCAGGGTTGTGGTTCCATCTGGGTTCAGCTGGGCTGCTGTGACAGCAGCAGAGGTCAGTGTACTCCCTGTGGGGAGGAGCTGAGTGTTTCCCATGCGTGGTTACCCCTGAGCCAGCTTGGCCCTGCACATGCTCCCGCAATGTGCTGATGAGCTCCTGCTCCAGCCTCCTTGTGCTGTGGCAGAGGGTCTAGTCTCACTGAGAACAGAGCAGCCCTCAACACATCAAATGCAAGGCCAGTGTGTGCCAGTGCTTCATCCTTCATCACAACAGCCGCATGGGCTAGGTTTTGGTGCGTGCATGCAGCTCTGTGAGCCAGAGTAGCTGGCACAGACCTGGTGTTCTCTGGGTTTGTGTCTGGATGGGGACTGCTGGCACCAGGTAAAGCACAGAGGGAAGCTGCTCTCCCTCTCCTACAGGCTTGTGCTCTTGGCTCCAAGATTTACACTTTCAATTTACAGTGGCAATCTCGCTCTGAAATATTACAATGCAAACATTGCATCACAGAGACTGTGCTAAAGCATTACCTCTTCTGGAGCTGGGGTGAACCCAGAGGATGTAATCTTTAACTGGTCCAGAGAAATAGGAAGACTTTTGGGGTCTGTTTGTCATTGAACCATAGAATTATTAAGATTGGCAAAGACCTTTAAGATCATTGAGTCCAACTGTAACTCAACTGCCGTGACCACTAAACTATATCCTGAAGCAACACTTCTACAGCTTCTTGAACCCCTCCAGGCATAGCAACTCCACCACCTCCCTGGGCAGCCTCTTCCAATACTTCGCTGCTCTCTCAGTGAAGAAGTTTTCCCTAATGTCCAATCTAAACCTCCTCTGGCACAACATAAACCCATTTCCTTTCAATCCTATTGCACCAACCTCCTTTCAGGTAGTTGCAGAGAGCAATAAGGTATTCCCTTAGCCTTCTATTCTCCAGACTAAACAACCTCATCCCCCTCAGCCACTCTTCATATGACATGCCCTCCAAACTCCTCACCAGCCTCATCATTCTTCTTTGGACATGCTCCAGCAAAGAGTTCACCTGTCTATGCCACTGGCCGCCAGTCTCTGGAGGAGAATGCCTTCTGGGAAGGGACTGGTTCCAATCAGCAGAGCTCACCTCTGTGCTCAGCGGGCAGGCTTTACCTGTGGAAGATTTCATGCAGGATTCTCAGTTCCTGTCACTTGTGTATGTTTGTTCACACCGTCTTGAGAGGCTGAAGTGTGAGCTTTTTCACTGTTCAAGTTAAGCCTTTTAATTTGTATATTGACTTCATAAAGACATAATGGTATTGTGAGACATCACAGACATTACAATGATTTTCATACAGAAAGGTTTTGTCCTCAAGATTTATTATCTTGGACTTACTCAGGCACAAATCAAAAATGAGTTTAATTAACATCTGTGCTTTTAACTGCAAAGTCCCCTTTAGCTAGCTAGATTTTTTTTCTTTTTTTTCCCCATCGAAGTAACTGTAACTATTATGTTTCTTACAAATGCAAGGAGCAATTTTGCTAATTACATTCTGTCTGTACAAATAATAATGCCTGTAAAAGAAGGCAGCCAAGAAGTTGGATATTTTTGCTTGAATTTCGTATATTACCACTGCTAAACTGCTGTCAAATACAGTGTAAAGTGGTCACCAGAGAATCGTGACAGTGATAATTTACACAGGTTGCACAGCCTTGCCCTCAGTTAGTGCTACTGCCAAGCTCAGCACTCCTTTCCTACTTCATCATGAGGAGATCCGTCTGCCTCCAAAACAGGAATTTCAGCAGCTGAAAGACTGAAAAGAAGAACTTTGAGTAAATGTTATATTTTAAACAGATGTTTCTCTTTCTTGTTTTCTCTTTATTTAGGAATGGAGCTTTTCCAGAAGTTGTTCCCTGTACCTTTCTCTCTACCTATGGTCCCACCATGCAGCCAGGGAACACCACCTGGAAGCAGAGTATTGACAAGCACAGTTTAAGGGGTACTTGCCTCATTATTTTTATACAATGAGAAAAAAGAACAAAAATAGAGTGCTTTATTCTCTGCTAGCCCAGCCTATTGCTCTCGGCCAATTCTCTCATCCCTGATATACAACAGATACTAAGACTCTTTCCCTGTACTGTTCAGGGCTACTTCTCCTTCTTTTCAAGTAATTTTTGCTCTGGAAGTACTTGCATGAATGGGACAGTTTTCCTTGCAGGACAGATGGGAGCTGCTTGTGTCTGTGGAGCTGAGCAGCTTTGGACAGACCTGCCTCTGACTACCAGTGCTTGGCTGCAGGCAGATGGTTTGCAGGCCTCGCAGCTTTTACCGCCTTCCTCCATACTGCACAAGACCAGTTGTTAAAGTCAATGATAGCTTCTCTGTGGTCTGTAAAGACTTAGTTTTTGCAATAGTCCTTTCATTGAGTGTTGAATGTTTAGTCATTGATTTATCCTTTTAAATTCACATTGTGAAAAAATGCCTGGGAATGAGATCAGCTCTAAAAGTGCCCTGCAATGATAGTGATAGCAAAGCTACAGAGAGATTATTAAACTATGTAATTTTATTTCCAAGCTTGCTCCTGGCTCTGTTAGCCCAGGATGCCACCTCATTCATGAAGGCAATTTCCCCAGGTGTGGAATGGAACCATTACCCATCAGCTTGCTTCATGCTATGAGTTTTGCGCCCTTGCAGGTTGAAACAGGTTCTTCATTTCTACTGGTTGTGTATGCTGGCAGCCTGCACCAGAACCTGCCTGTCAGACCTGATGAGACTTGAATGATCTGAATTAACGAGCATATGCCAATATGGTAAGGAACAAACTGCTGGCTTTCAAAAAGCCAGTTTGCTGCTACCACAGCTGTAAAATGTGCAGGTTTAGTGTTTGGCTCTATCCTGCTCTGCATCTTGTCTGTGGTGACTGGGCTCAGCCTGCTGTCCTTATGCCCAATTCCAGCCATGAACTGGGCAGTAATGGACATTGAGGTTACAGTGGCTCAAGGAAAAGGGCTGAGACAGCTGGTTTAGCTTTGTTTGTGCAAGTGACTTGACTGGAGTGCATGTGATGAGGAGGGATCCTCTGACTTTCTCCTCTGTCATCATTAAGAAACTAATTTGTGTGTCTTTCAGCTTCTGGAAAAGAAGGGTGGAGGATGGATAGTGGACTCTCTTTTGCTGTGAGCAAAGATTAATTTTGGATATAAACCGCAGCTGGTATGTTAATTATGTTGTGTGACACCATGAACCATAATTTTTCCTTCAGAGGTCTACATTTAGTGGGATTTTGGTGTTTCAGGGAGAGAGGTTGGCTGTTTTTTTGAAGTTTGAGATGTGCATGTATGAACAGTGAGAAGCGTTACAGGTAGATAAAACAGTACTTTCACTGGTTAGTTTCACTGGCATCATTGTTTGCCCAGGCTTTCATTGAGATGGGTATTTCAATTAGGAGAAAATTCTCCATCTGTGAACTCAGAGGTCATCATGTAACAGCAAAATGTAGACAGGTGAGACAGCAGTAGCCTGGTGGGGCACCTGCACACCCAGAGGCACGGGAACTCCTGGTGCCTACAGTGCCACCTGTTACAGGGGGATATTTGGTGACCGCTGGGGTCTTGAAGGAGTGACTGGAGAGCTTGCTGCTTTCAAGGGGAATGTTATATTTATTCAGTTTTGTTTGGGACCAAAGGCGTGCTTCTCTAACGTGCTTTTAGCCTTTGGAGCTGTACATGCATTTTCAAGAAGTCAAGGGCACAGGTAATGCTGGGTGGCTGTGGGAGCTGGAGTTTGTACCATCCCACTTCCACACAGGAGTTGAGGGTGGTTGTTAGCTGTCCAGTGGGAGAGATGTGGGTGTGCAGATAGCTGAGTCTGGGGAGGGGTGGTGTGGAAACATCTCTCCTCTGTATAGCAAGGTTGCTTATTTTTGAATTATCATAAATTAAAGTATCACTCTAGACTACATTACATGTGAAGATCTGGATAAAGGGTTGGTTCTTTTTTGTGGCACTGTCAGGTAGTGATAGTGATGCTCGGTACAGATAATGATTGACACCAAGTTTATCATGTTGGCTTAGGAAGTAAAGTTTTGGTTGTTTGTTTCATAACTATTGATGGGGGCTGCGTGACAATGTAGGGGCTTGCATTTATACCTACTTGTGTTTCTTGAAAGGTCCTCATTATCTAATACTTGTTATAGCAAATCACTGCAGATCTGCTGGCGCTGTCAGGTAGTATAAACCTCAACATGTGCATGATACTAGCCTTCAGCAGGAAGCACCACATTCCAAAAACCCTACACTGACATACTCTCTGCAGTCATGTGCGTCCTTCACCAAATAGCTGCTATATTAGGACAAGTCCTTTAAAAAAAAAAAAATCCAATTGGTAAATCAGTTAATTAATGCAAAGCTGTGTAGTATTAGTGTGAGGAAAGCACAAATAATCCTGTCCCGTAAACAAGGAATCCTTAGCCCAGACATTTTATGTGATCCCTGAATGAAAGTTTAGCAAAATGTGCAAATAGTAGTTTTGCCTCTAGTGGAGTGCCAGAGCTCCTGTCACAAATACCTTTGATGTTCCAGATTCTCCAACAAGGAGCTGCTTTGTTCTATTTACTGCTCAGTCAGTGCGATGTGCACCGGACGCTTTGCACATTGAAGAGAACGTGGGTGCTGATCCAACAAGCACCCACATCAGCCACCGTGTTATATTTACTACCAAAAAAGATTGCTACAGTGTTCACATCAGTGCCTTGTTTAGAGCTGAAGCTGGCTCCACATGTGGCTGGAGTCTAGGGATGGAGGTTCTCCCAGGTGCCAGCTGGCTGCTCAGCCAGGGCTTGCCATGCTGCGGCTCCATCAGCCACCAGCACCTCACAGCCCTTAGAGTGCTGGCTGTCAGTCAGCAGACTCTTTGCAGCTGAAATTACTTAAATCACTGGGTGTGTTCATGATTCAAATGATAGACAAGGAACTTTGAATTAAATAATTTGAACTCTTCTTAAGTGAGAGCTCATTCTCATTGATTAGGAAGAGTAATATAAACCACATGGCTCACAGTTTGTCACACACTTGTGAAATTTGGCATGGTTGTGTATTAACCAGAAGGTGCTACTGGATCTCACGCAGCTGTGGGTGCAGTTGGTTGGCTCTGGTCTTGAGGGGTTGCTTTTTAAATTCTTCAGGAAATCTTTGTGACATATTTTTATGTTAATGGAGAATGATTAATTTTTGCTTAAGGTTTGTCAAAGATGACACAAAGATGGAAATCAGAAGTCAGCTAAAATGAGTATACCTGTAACTTGAAAATTGCAATCATATATAAAAAACATCCTGGCCATATTTAGTCATTTAAAAAGCCTATTAAAGTGCATTTTCTGTCTTAATCTACGTTACTACACAGGGAACTAAGAACTGTTAGCTATAATTTAGGTCTCCATTTGCTACTTTTCAAGCAGATTTGTTCTAAACAGTGGATATTACTGTCAAATTGATTTTAAAACAGATTTTCTTTTGTTAATGATTGATTAAAACCTCTTTTTAACTTTGGTTAGAATTCATGAGATTTCAAGCACTCATAAATTCTCTTTGTCTTCAGATCTACAAGTCTGCAGCCTGGCTGGCAGCACTACTGCTCCCTGCCTCTCCAGGCAAACTGGCAGTCTCACATAAGGGCCAGCTTCCAGGTGCTCAAAGGGCACAGGATGTGCTACAGGAATTTCAAGTCATCATTGCTGTGGTTTTAGGTATAACACTTGATAAATCTGATAAAATGAAAAGGAAAGACTCTCTGGGAAACAGTCATTCCTCTATCAGTAAAGTGCTTTCTTGAATGTCAGAAGTTGCAAGCGAGTAGCACAGAATAATCCTTCTCAATCTGGAGCTCTGCAGGGCTTTGGTAAGTGTTGTAGAAGTGTCAAATTCAGTGTTTTATTTGAAAACACAGTTTTACAGTTACTTGTATATGCTTCACTGGTGAAGGGAGTCTGGGATGCAAAGAGGGGGGATATTTCCACCGTCGGAGTCTGCCCATGATGTTGGTTTTGCCAGCTCACCATAGTATGAGGGAAGATGTGGTGCAAGAAGCTCCCAGTGCCAGTGGTGCCAGATCTTGGGGGCTGCTGATGGATTTGAGTTCCTTGGGGTAAGAGCTGACCTCACTGAGAGGTCAATAGCTCACTTATCTTGAATGAGATCAAATGCTTGACTTCACACATTACATGTCCTACTTAAAAAAAACAAAATCAACTAGCACACTGTCACTGTGTCAGTGCTGTTTGTGTCCTAATTATAAGGATTAGAAGCATAGAAACATAGTTTTTTGCCTTTAGTTTTGAATAAAAGCCCCACGTAAATGCATAGATGGCTATCTCAAGCCCTGGTCTTCAGTACCTATTATTTTATCCACTTGGAAGCATGTATGCAGCTCCTGTTGACAGCAGCAGCTATTGTAAGGCTCCTGAAAAAAAATGGAGATAGAAAGTTTCCCCCTTCATTCAATTTTTATTATCTCCAGATTTACTTTATATGCCTACAGCTCCTGCTGAAGAGAAGCTAAGCATAGATTTAAGAGGTATTTTTTCTGGTATCTATAAGATGAGTTAGCAGAGTTAGTTGTTTGTGGAATTGGTTTGCGTGGAGGAAAGTTCTGAAAGTTTAGACTGCAATATATGGGTCACATTATCATTAATAAAAAACAACTGTTGGTGGAATTCCCTAAAAATACAAGTGCTAAGCACAAGGTGAAACAGATTCAAAACTATTCTTTACTCAGGAAAAGCCGGAGTAGACTAAAGGAGAAAAACAGCTTGAAGGAAACTTCCCTTCCCTGCATTCCTTATTGGAAGCAAACTCCTGTGACCTTTGTGGGTGTTACGCTGCTGATGCTGTGTAACAGATGATTTGCAAACGTTATAGAGTCTTTCCCTTTCTTTCCTCCCAACTGAGGACAACATTGATTTTGTCATATGAAGTGAGAACAGAGTTCAGTGAGTTACTGATAAGGAAGAGATGAAGCAAATGCAGCTCTTTCACAGCTGTAAGATGACAGTCTTGTTGTAATCTAAATTTATTTCCTGTAAGGATCTCACAGGATTCAGCACAGCTGTCCATCCAGAAATCTGCATGGCAGCCCCTGGAAAAATGTAAAATTTTGCGTATGTCTTGCAAGTAGAAAGCTATTGTTGCCTTTTTTTCCCTCTTCAGGCCTTACTCAGCTTCATAAGCTCATGCCATTTTCCTGAGCTAATTCCATACTTAAATCACTTCATTTGTTTGATATTCTTATATTTACTCCCTCTATTTTAATTTAACTGCAACTGTAATGATCACGTGTGATATTTGATATGGTTCCTACATACAGTAGCTAAAGCTGTTCTGTTCTGAAAATGCCCAGGTGGATAGATCAGGAGCCAAAGATTATGGAAATCTTAATAAAAATGTTGCTTCCAAACTATGAGACTGAGAATTATGTGTATGAATAGGAAAGAATAGCATATGAGAGCAAGAGATCTTTCTGTCCATTCACCTTTCTCTTTTCTTTTGCTTTGTGCAAAATGCAGCCTGGCAACCTTTTCAGTTTCCATGTGGCAAACAATTTTGGGCAGCAGCTCTATTGCAGTACAATTGGATTTGAATTCTGTCAAGTGTAACTATTCACAATAGAATGTTTTATATGTGATTAGAATATACTGTCTGGTACACTTAATATAGATGACTATATATTGTAGCTTTTAAGAACTAAAAGCATAAAAAAAAATATATATATGTAAGAGCACAGTAGAGCTTAATTTACAGTTCACTTCTAAACTTGGATTAAAGGTATAGTTGGAAGTGAATTTAGTTTTGTGGCATTGAAGTAAGTCTTGATTCTGATCTTTTTTCCCGGATGATTTTGTGTATCGTGTGGGGTTTTTTTTCTCTTGGTCCTGCATATTCTCTGCTTTTATGTGTGATTTACATTGTTGCCTTTTGAGGGCAAAGTAAAACCCTTGCAGCGTGTACACAATTTTCCTGGTGAGAAAAAGCATACAAGGAGGGCCAGTGTTTAGGAAGGAGGTGTCAGGGTCAGCATGCGATCCACTGAGAGTTGAACTGAGAGGCAATATGTATCAACACAGAGTTTTGGTTGTGTTTGTTTCTCCCTTCTCTCCAGGATGATTGACTGGTTTTGCACCTGATGAAATTTTCATGCACATCTGCAGAACAGTGGGATTCTAATGGTAGAGATTAATATTTCAGTAATTATGCTGTTCTTGGAGGTCATTGGAGCCCTTGGTGCATCCACAGATGAACCCTGGTTGTAGGTAGCAACTCACAGGAATGTGCAGCAGGAGGAAAGCCAGCTGTGCATTGCTGGCTCTTGCATTTTGCAAAATATGTGGATGAGGAAAGAAAACCTGCATGGCGGAGTATCCGTTCGTGGAATTAAATAGCTCAAGGAAAAGTTACATACTGAGTTAGTACAGCATGGGGAGAAAAAAGCCATTTGCTTCCTGGGCTATGACAGTAACTTTAGGGTGCTGAATGTCATGTGGCAATGCCAAGCAGAGCTACCCAAAGCTGGAACAGCCTTTTCATTTGGGATATTGCCAGGCATTCTCTGTCTTGTGCTTTTGACGTGCCTGGTCAAGGCTGGGCTTCTGCGACATTTCATCTTCTGCAGACTCATGCATCCATTTCTCCTGTCCCTCCCTATTCCAGAGAACAACCCATCTTCACCACCAGAGCCCATGTCTTCCAAATTGACCCCAGCACGAAGAAGAACTGGGTTCCCGCAAGCAAGCAGGCTGTAACTGTTTCCTACTTCTATGACAGCACGAGAAACAGCTATCGGATTATCAGTGTGGATGGAGCCAAGGTAGGAGGCTGAAGGTACTCCAGCATGTTTACTGTGCCAAGAGGATTGTGACTGTCAGCCCTGGCTGAAGACAGACATAGGTGGGCTGCATAAAGCCCTGAAATTCCTGAGTACCCACTTTTTTATATGATCCATTTTGAACACTTGTAGTGATAACTGGAAAAACACAGGACACCTTCAAAGCGATTTTGCCGGACTTAATTGATTCTATCTCTGACTAGTTTGACTCTATAATCTTAATGAGCCAAGAGCTTTACATGTCTACACTGTCTGTAGCACAGAATCTAAAACCACCACCCGTATTAGGTTGATAAGGCTGAGGCCTTTTCGGTGTAGAAAAAAAAAAAAATCTTTTTAAAGGGATTGAGTAGAGCTTCTAATGTAAATGCCAACTGCATATTTGCTTTGGTTGAGCTGTTTACAGGTTAGTACTTAATTTTCTTCAGCATTTGCATTGGACTTCATCAGCTTTAGGTAACAAATTAGTCGTGAAGACTTCCCTCGCTCTCTTTTCTTATTCTGTGTCACGTTTCCAGATAGTGTGCTGAAGTATTTCCTGAAAGAATCCTGATCAGTTGAGTTTAATGGGTTGCTCAGACACTTGTTTTTATTATATACTAGATTCATCCTCTTATTAGTCTCTCCAAAGTTACTTGTGAGGTGACTGCTTTCCCCTAGCAGAACCCAGTCAGAGATGTGAGTTCAAAATTTTCACTTGTGTACAAAAATAATCAGTTATTTCTGCCAAAATGCAAACCAGAGGGTAATAAGACAAGTTTACAGCTTCTTTATCCATGTTCCTGTTTAGATGAGAATGCTAAAATATCACTGTCCTGGGAGAGAGAGGTTGCAGAAATCATCCCTTAATAAAGCTTTTCTATTTGTCATGCTTATTTCACATACTTGTTTTTCCAAACATCTCCTGTTCTATATTTGGTTATATATTGGCTTATAAATCAGCCACACCGCCTGCTGAAATTGATGGCAGTGTTTCACTGACACTGGTACAGCATTAATGTGTCACCATCTTTATGCTGTTTGTGCCAGTGAGTTTGTTTCCAGAATTGCCAGCTAACCCAACTGCCTTGCTTTGCAGTCATCACACACAACCCCTGCAGCTCGCTGCGAAAAGCTGAACCCCCAGCCCCCAATTTGCTTACACCCAGCAGATGCTTGTGCTTCCACTGCCATGAAGCTGGCACTAGTGGTAGTGGGCTGTTGGCTTTACAAACACAGGCAAGCACATCTCCCAAGCCTACATTACTGCACTTGCAGCAGTGTATCACTTGGTTTGTGGATGTGCATGCATGCATGAAGACCAATTAATGAAAAGAAAGTAATTACTTCATGTGGCAGGGGGAAGCTTCAGGGGCAGCATATGCCCACAGCCAGAGGCTCTGCCCGGAAGTGCAAAGTGTGTTTTAAGAACAAGATGAGCATCCAAGGTGGTGGTTTTTTTGGGTGGTTTGTTTTGGTTTTTGGTTGTGTTTTTTGTTTTTTGTTTTGTTTTGTTTGGGTTTTTTTGTAATCTGCCCAAAAGACATTCAGAAGGAACCACCCTCTGTTGTAGAATGTCCCAGAAGAAGGTGAGCTTTCCATGGTTAAAATTCTCCCCTGGGGCTTTCCAAGCTGGAATCAATTGCTGACCACATGAATTATTCCTTTTGTATTGAACCTTTGCTGATTAAGGAACAGATCAAGAAGAGATACTGCCTTCATGTTTGTCTCCAGTCCCCAGTTACCCTACCTGTCTTCTTTGAGTGCTGATTTGAAAAAAGAAGAGTGTTTAGACCCAAATAAATTAGTTGTTTTTTGCCCTCAAACAACTATTGTTTGTGTTTTGACCTACTTTTCCTGCTAAAAATGAAACAAAGTAGGGCTGTGAGGAAGAATATAGAGAACATTGTTTGGCATCCTGCGTTATTTACACCTCACTTATTAGAATAAAGTCTTCCCTGTGTTGGCAAATACCAGATGGTATCATGGATCACTATGGGCAGAAGTTATCTCTGCTTTGAAGAGAAAAAAGCTGAAGTTTAAGTGAATTAAGGGATTTAGCCTTAGAATGAAGGTGGTGATGAAGGACATGTATCTCCATCCTGGTCTGAACTGCAGAGGGGTTGTTCTAACAGTTTATTTTGGACAAATAATAAGGTGCACATTGGCTTGCAGAGATATCTCACTTAAATCCTACTTGTATGCAACTGTTTGATTAATTTGGGCTTTTAAACCTTAGATTGACATTACATAGTAACGAAAAAAAATGTTTTGAAGTGATCAGGAATACAGAAGGGTGCTTCACTTGAACACTGTCAATGTCCTGGTTGCATAAGCTTTATTTTACGTTTGTCCCTCAGTGTCTTGCTCTGGGCAGAGTGTTGAACTGCAGGTATGTGGAGCAGCATAGGGCTGCTGAAACCTCTTAGTGCTGCTGTCATGCAGGACATGGAGCAGGCTGTGTAATGCCAGCCTCATGTGTAGTTTTCTCCTGATGCACCACCAACTCAACAGGCTGATTCTTGCAGGAGTGGCTTCTGCAGGTTGCTGCTGCTGTCCCTAAAGGTTGAGACCCTGAAGGCTGCACATTCTCCTATCCTTCAGCTCCATCCTCTTTTCTCCCAGCAGGCTTAGTCCATCCTCTTTTCCTTCTTGCCATCTACCCGTCCCTCATTCCCAAACCCCCAGGGCTCAAGAGAGTGAGGAGGGAGTGCTGCAGGGCAGACCGGAGCAGAAAGATTTAGAACTGGGCTGAAGGGAGGGATTGAGAGAACTTCTGAGCCCAAGCTTTAAAGGCATAAATATTGGGAATTCATTTTATGAGCACAGCTGGCAGAATTACAGAATGATAGGGGTTTGAAGTGATCTCTGGAGATCATCTAGTGGAGCAGATTCCCCTAGAGCAAATGATAGCATCCAGGTGGTCTTTGAATGAATCCAGAGACAAGAGACTCCACAACTTCTCTGGGGAGCCCATTCCAGTATTCCACCACCCTCAAAGTAAAGAAATTCTGTCTTGTGTTTAGATAGAACTTCCTATGTTGAAGTTTGTGCCCATTTCCTCTTGTCCTGTTGCTGGCACCAATGAAAAAAGACTAGCCCCATCCTTCTGACACCCACCTTCTAAGAATATATAAGCATTGATGAAATGCCCCCTCAGTCATCTTTTCTCTAGACTAAAAACCCCCAAATTCCTCAGTTTTTCTTCATAAGAGACTGTTCTAGTCCCCTGGCCATCTTTGTCAAAGGGCAGGGGAGCTGCCTGGCAAAGTATATTGCTGCCCTCTGGTCCCTTTCTGTTTGCTGAATTGCGCAGAAGGACAGAAGGGCTTGGCTGGCGCTTGTGGGGAGGATGAAGACAGACGTTGAAGAAAGCTGGAAAATGGGACAGAAAAGGAGTAGCAGAAAAATAGGGAGCAAAGTGGAGTCAGAGGAGCTTAACTTCCTTTGCAGAGGGATATGCAGGAGGCTTGTGCTGATAACCAGCAGTCCTGCATGGTGGAGGGAAGCCAACCAAGAGTGTGTGCCAGATTTCTTCCAGATCCTCTCAGTGCAACAACAGAGGAATCCATTGAATGATCATGGGAGTCAGGCACTGAGAAGTGGACACACTAAATTCAAAACAGCTCATACAACTTTAATTCTTCCTGCTTGCAAGGCTGGAGGAGAACAGGTATTAAAATTGCTGTGTCTTTCACAGAAAAACAGGTGCTGTGGGCAGGCAGGCACTCACAACTTACAGCTAAAGATTTCACAGGTTCCATACAAGTATGCCCTGGATGAGCTTAGCCAAGGTTCCGCTACCAAACAAGGGAATAGATTAGTACATCTTTCAGTTATGTTAGAAGTGACTTGTGTGATGACAAGAAATTAATTTCACAGTGATGTTTTAAGATGTTTCTAGCTCTAGCCCAAGGCTGTTCAAACTGCACCATAATGAATGCTGGAGGAAATGCTACAGTAGAATGCAAGGGCACACACTGATTCAGAGTTAATGAGGCAACCAAGAGACTTCACGGCAGGAGAGTACCCCCAACATTGTGGGCAAAAGTCTGCCCTGTGAAAAATGACAAAATACAGTGATGATGCAGGTAGAACATGGACTCAGAGGTGCTTGATTGCTGTGTAGTGTGGTGGGAGCACAGGACTCCTCATTAAAAGTGACCTACATCATTCTGCCTTTTAGAGGTGAACAGCAAGTTTGAAAACATAAAAAATATTCAGACTGGTATCCTCCATCATCCTCTGGAATAATGCCTGGTAGTGCATGGTATTTGTTTATTTTTTATAGGCTGGAAATAGGTGTTATCGAAACAATACAGACAAGGGGAAAATTGTGTACAGAAACTTGTTTCTGTATATAATTTGAGAAGGAAATATAATCCCTCTGAAACAAGCTTCTGTCCTCATTTTCAGCTGGTCAGCTGTTATGTTTCTACTGAACTTGTGATTACAGCAGCACAATTTTTATCCTTTGAGAAAAAAAGGAACACAAAGCTATCTTAAAAGTTAATAGCCAGTGTTACAGTGTATAATGAGACATTCTGAAATGGCAGCAGAGTGACACAGCAAGTGTCATCTCAGCTGCCAGTCCTAAGTAGTCTCTGTGAGAATCTTAAATGGATGACTAGAAAAAATTAACATTCAAGGTTAAAAAAGATAAATAGATTGCAAGAGTAACTTTGGTAACAGAAACAAAGGATTTGTGCTTCAGAGGTGTGGGGGGGTGAGAAATGGTTGAGACACATTCCCAGTTGCTAAATAATTTGGAAGAGTTTATAACCTAACAATTACCTTAGATATTGAAGATCAGCAACTAAGTTGGGTAGAAGTGTGTGAGAGTATTGGAGAGAACCAGAAAAATTGCTGCGCTGGGAAAGCAAAATCAGAGGATCTATTTCTGGAGTAAATTGCAATTAGTAAGAATAAGGATATGGGCCAAATTTTGCCCATCAGTATTCACATAACGTTCCACAAAGTGAATAGAGCACATTCTATAGTATGATGAAGCTGTTTAGGTGGCATATATATGCCCTTATAATGGGCTCTATCAGTGAGCGTCATTCAGTGTGTGATTGCTAAAGCAGAATGAAGCTGGCAGGGACAGAGCCCCAGCAGCATGTGGTAGCAGGTATTTAGAAAGGTAAAAAAAGGTGATATGTAAATCCTGTAATATTTGATGTATTTCTGACTTTCCCAGTTCCTGTACCAGTTCTAATTGCTACCTAATTTAATAGCTGCCCACCTCTTTATGACCACGCTTTTTTTTTTTTTCTCTAGAGGCAGGCATCCTTGGCACACAGAGAGGAAATTCAGAGTTCTTCCAATGCTGCGTTCAGAGAATCAAAACAAATCATTTTCTTTGCTCACAGAAATGGAATTATTTTAAGACATGGTTGTTAAAAATATCCTAGAATATTTTGCCTAAAGGTGACTCTTAGATTCAAAAAATTTTCCTTTCAGGAGGAAAAAATTGCAGGGTATGGTAGCATGGCTGAAATTCCTTCATCTGGATAATTCTTTATGGTTTGTTTGGTTTGGTTTTTTGTTTTGTGGTGTGCGTGGGGGGTTTTGGTTGGTTTTGGGTGTTTTGGTTTCTTTTTTGTGGGTTGGGGTTTTTTTGTGTGCGGGTGTTGTTTTTTTTGTTTGTTTGTTTTGGATTTGGTTGGTTGGGAGGGTTTTTTTGGGGGTTTGGTTTTTTCAGTGCCATAAATCCAACCATTGAACCAACAGCAATCGTTTCTCAGGAAAAACTTATCAAGTAGTTTAGATACTACAAAATTTTGGGCACTCAATTTAAAAAACTTCTGTCACTGCTTACCTCGCCAGGGGTCTGCACTGGTGTGATGGCTTTTAAGTGTGTCTCTAAGACCTACGAACTCTAATTGGCAGTAACATGTAGCAGAAATGGTGACAGCATTGCCTTCCCTCCTGGCATTCCGAGTATCTTTGTGTTTTCCTCTGATTCTGTGCTCAGTAAATTTGGTAGAAGGATATACTGTGTTTTTTATATTTTTTTTTTTAATACCTAAATTTTAAAAAATACTTACTCTTTTTAACTACCTAACTTTTAGGGTTTAATAATTTTGTTGTGAAATGGTCGGAGGATTTTTTTGCAGCCTTGCATAGCCAAAGATAAAGGGGTGTTAAACCACATGAATAGTAACCTTACAAAACAGTTTGTTGCATCTTCTTTTAATCTGTGTAGGAAATCTTGAATGAAATGCTGTGATTCTGAAAGGTGTGGGTGAGCACATATGTGTGTTTTGTCAAAGAGTTTGTGATTCTTTTATTTCCAGTTTTGCCTGCCCTGGTTTTATTTATGGCCATTGCTTGTCAGGAGTGCTGTGTGCATCCCAGAGGAGTGAGGTGCTGCTGGGGTCTGAGCTGGCTACCCTATGCCTGCTGAAATGCCCAAATGCCTCACTTTGTGCCCTGAAGGTGATTTTGCTGACTGCATCACTGGCAGGACTATGATTTCCAGGGAACCTCTCCTGGTAAAATGTGATTAGATTAGCAGAAAATATTTTTATTCCAACTTCCCAAAGCTGCTTTTTTTTTTTTTTCTCCCCCCCCCCCCCCCCTTCTGGGTAACTGAGATAGGTATTTCTCTCTCTCTCCTTTTTTTTAATTTTTTTTTTTTATTTTCCTGCCATATTCTTTTTGCCCTTCATGTAACTTCTCCCAGGCCATTTGGGAAATGTCTTAACTTCTGGTTGTCCCTGAAAGAAAGTGTGCCAACTGTAAGACAGGAATGTGGGAGAAGCATGAGCTCAATATTACTGTGCTTCTGACGCTGAGAATTGATATGAAATGGACCTTTCATCCAAAAGGCAATGTGTGACACTTGGAACTGTTTGAAGAGCCCAGCTTATGGCTGATGCCACGTCAGGGTGAGCCAGTGGAAAGGTAACCAGGTTTTGACTTCTTGAGGTTTAGGCTGACTGGTACAATGTTCCTGCATTCTTATCCATACCTGCTCACAAAAGAAACCTGCACATACCATAGGAAAATATTCCCAGTGCTGATCTGTTTGATTACTGTAATAGAAAAATGTGAGTGCATTTGATGGCTTTCATCTTCTCTTTATCATAGTATGTTATTAGCTATTGGAGCTAATTTCAACCTGATTACTAGCACCAGAGATAGTACTGGAGCCATAAAAGAGTAATTTCCACAAATGGACCAAATTAACCCCCTACCCCACAAAAGAACGAACATCTTTTGAAATACAAAAACATGGTATCAAATACAATTTTAATGTGTAATCTTGTGCATGGTTTGTGTGCATGTTACAGTAAGCATCTAACTTATGCAAGTAAGATGACTATTAAGTAAAAGCATTACCTGTAATTTTATGATCTTTTTATATACATCATATAATACACAAGGACTTTACTGCCGAGGCAGAATAACTATAATAACAACCTTGTCTATACTGTGAATCCATACTTGAGCTTTTAGAATAATGTGATGCTGTTTAGTCACTCCCATCAGATGAGTTTACTTTGTAAGCAAGCTGCAACATGGACTTTTTTCTGGTTCAGATTTCTCAGCCTGTGCAGGAGAACAATGCTTGTCTGTCAAAGACATGTTCTTCAGAGACATGTTCTTAAATGAAGTACTTTGTAAAAGATGCCTGAAGAGACTCTAGTTGCTTTTTGCACTCCCTGTTGGGCTCCTTGTTGCTGTAAATAATGAAGGTGGATGGTGCTGCTCTCTGAGAAGGAGTGGCTCCTTTCATTTTGTATGAGCAGATCAAGGCAGGAGAACATCTGTCCTGCCCTGAGTCATAGTACACCAGCCTAACTTAAGCTGGAACAGGTCCCTCAGTTGGTGAAAGTACTTGCAGTAAATAGTATTTTTAATAGAGATTTCCTGGGTTTATTTGAAGATGGTAGAGCTGTCCTGATGCACCTTCCCAAATTTTTTAGCATCACCTTGAATCATTCAGAAGGGACTCTCAATTTAAAGGAAACTTGCCTTCAACTGGGATGCAGGTGTAGCAGCAGGACAGTGTTTGCACACAGTGGTGCAGTGGGCACCTCAAAGGTGTGGGGTGTACCTGAAGTGTTATGCTCCATTGGAGTCCTGTGGAGACAAGTCATTCAGCCTGTGGAGTATTGAAGAGGAATGTGAATGTTGGAGCTAATGAAAGTTGAAGTGGTAATGGTGCAAACAAAATGCACACTTCAGAATGAAGATCAATATCTATGTGGGGTGATCTCACTGAGTCGTGCACTGGACCTTTCTGCTACATAGACCAGGACTTCACATTCTTGAAGATATGTTTGAAATAAGAGTGGATGAAATCAAAGGAAATAACAGTACCCAGTGATTTTAAGATACTCAATATATATTGTCTGTGGTTGTGGCGTACTCTGGTTGACTAAGGTTACTGGAGTTTTCCAGTCTAGACATTGAAGTAACTTGAGAATATTTTCTTTGCAATTTGGTGATGAAGAAATACAGCACAAAGGAGAAGCAGAGCTGTCAACCAAGGATGAGACTACCTACTTGCATCATCCTTTATTTGCTTAAGGTGATACCAAGTATTCAGAAACTCAGGCTGAAGGGAGGTGCAGTATTTAGTAATTGTTAGGATAGTGCATTGCCTGCGGTCGTCTGGGGAATTTTCAACACCTGCCAAGACTGATTTAGTTAGGTAGGCCTAGTAACATTGGGTGCACTCGTGTGTACAGGTTCTTGAGTGTTCAGAGGATTAAAAACAATACCGTTAGGAATTAACTGCAGTGGTAATTTCAGAATTGCTAATACTAGTGGAGAGATGAGTTGAAAATGGAAGGAAAAATGTTTGCACAAACAAGACCTGGGGCTTCCGGTAAAAGAAAATCTTGCAGAAGCTGAGGAATTGAGCAAGGTAAGTGCCAGGAAATTCTGTGGGTTTTCTGAGATTGCCTCAGCCAGAAATCGCAATCCTTTGTGGAGGATGTGTTTTGTTGTTTAGGGTTATTTTTCTTTTACAAAGTCTAGAGCTGTGGAACTTGTATCGCTTAAATGTTTCTATATTAATCTCTTCCAAATTATTAACTTGGAAATGTGAAAAATCCTCTGTTCATTGTCTGGATTATTTCTGGAAGTAAATCCTTCTGAAGCCGGTTAGTAAGCTTTGGAGGAAAGATAAAAAAGTGCTGGCAACAGCTGTATCCTTGACAGAAGAACAGACGCACATCTGCCACTGTTTGATCCTATCCGGCTCAGTTTTCTGCTTGTACGTAGAGTGCACCCATGTGTTGCTGGCTCTGGGAAGACCACACACACACAGCTGCATCCAGGAGGTAGCAGGAAGATTTTCAGAAATGTAATT
>VWYK01036078.1:1937-37977 GCA_013399775.1 Semnornis frantzii
AGGTTGTACTTCAAGATTTTGTGTTTGCAGGTGCCAGAGGATCTATCTTTAATGAATTTGACAAATCCATTCCTGCATTTGTCTCTAGTCCTGGTTTTTAGAAACTCCTCTGGCAGTCAGATGTGCAGTGTAGCGATGGCTTTTGTTAGGGCAAGTCACTCCTTTTGCTTATTTTAAATCTACTGCTGGTTATTTCCTTCAAAGACCATTACACTGTTAGAAAAGCAAAGTTATCACTCCCCTTTTCATCTTTGTTGTGACCTTTAGGAAGCAGAGGTTGTTTGTCAAAGGACCGACTCCTCCCTGAGTGAGACTTACTTAAAATCTTCTTGAATAAAAGATGCTAAAGTTATACAAGACCCCATCCTTTCCTGAGCCTGTTCCAGTTTTACCACACTCATTTGAAGATGATGAACATTTCACTGCGGCATACTTTAGATCACGTTGTGTTTGATTTAGAAGCACCTTCTCTTAAGCCAATGAAAACCCCATGATCTATTCACAAATTAAACGTTCTAAAGTACAAGTTTGCTGTTTTAAGTATAAACATAACAAGAGATAAACTCATAAATGAACCCAGGATGTGTTTTAGGCTTCAGCCTTGTCAGTGTGGTCCTTTCTCTACTTATGTAGCTGTAAACATTAGTCCAGCACTGCAAAAGTGGCCAGCCACATTATCTTGCCAACAAACAACAGGAAAAGGGGTTTCAGGAATTCTTTCATTTCAAGGAAAAAAACCCTACTTTAACATTTCAGTAACCATGGGATATGACATACTTTCCTCAGCCCTTTCAAGCGCACAACTGCCTCCCGAAGGAAGTTGTTGCACATTTGGATCTGCACTCTGGTGTGCAGTATGTGAATTTGCCAACACATTCTCCTCACTTCCTGGGGTAATGTAACCCCCAAGGAAGTCAGAAGTGAACTTTCCAGAAGAAGTGTTACCAGTGAGACTTTACAGAGAAAACCATTTAGTCTATAAAGAGATGTCAAAGAGAAAGATACGAAACCCACAGATTAAAAATACATTTGTCAGCTCTGCTCCATCCCATAGTATCTCCTATGAAATGAGATGTCATCACCAAGTTGTGCCTTGTTCCAGTGCAGCCATCTATTACAGCACGGCAGAAACAGCGCACTCCATAAATCACAGACAGAAGGACAAATAAAGATGTTAGCATATTGGGAAGCAAGGCTCCAATTGCACAGCACCTTGGTATATCTGGCAAATGTATTAGGAGGAGGTGTAGGCCTGAGAGAATAACAGCAGTGAGCTGAAGCCAAGCTGCATTATCCATGCTTAACTCAAGAACACTCATTTGTATTGCTGTAAAGACTGATTGTTGGAATTGTCTCCACAGAGAAGCAGTATCTGGCACACAGCATTGGAAATCAGAGGGAAATTACTGAAAAAAATGAGGGCTTCAAATTGACTCAATCCATTTGCTTTGGTAAATACTCCTTTCAAACCTGGGTTTTCCCTTCACACACTTCCAATCTGTTCCTCTTGTATTACAGAGACGGATGCACGCAAGATGCTTGCTCAATCCACCCTCACTTCAGTAGCCACTGCAGCATCCTCTGCTTTGATAAGTAGAGACCTCAGCATGAGGCAGGATAACTCTGTGGGATGTTGTACTCTGGGTGCCTGATTAACTTCTACAGATCCCTCCATCGTTCTGGGGGAAACAGAAACCCAAAATCAGTTGTTTCTGTTCTGACCCTTCACTGCTGCTGAGCAAGGGAAGGTCACTTGCCCACTAACCCTGCAGCCTGAGCCAGCAATTTATTTGTGTCCTCTGGGAAGTTTGCCTGCCAGAGCTACAGATCCATACCTGCCTTGTATGTGAGGACACTGTAGCTAACCTGGGAGAGAACTGGTGGTCTTTGGGAGGCAGGAGGTTATAGTCATTAGCAGATAAGCTCTCTGGCCTTAAACTGCAGGGAGCAATGAAATTTGGTTGGGTATGAAGCTGACAGTGGGGCTCAAGAGTACCTCCGAAACACTTCTGAACGCTTTAGTAAGACATCTACTCACTAACATTTTCACCTGCTAAGGAGTTCTGAGGTGTACTAAGTACAATGGTGCTAGGAGTGAAATACTCTTTTCTGATATTCTCTATTACAGCCCTCTTCTACCTTGTAGCAGTTGTTTCATCAAACGTCCAGTACAAACAGGCAGGAGACCACTGCAGACGCGGCATTATTTGGAGAGGTGGGAAATGCCTGCGACATCTCTATTTCAAGCCTTTCATCCAGCTTCCTCTCTGACAAGGCTACCGAGAACCAGTAGCTTGCAGAAAGATAACACAAGCCCTTTGTTAATGCGCCTGGCTTGCCCTGCTGCAGTCATTCCTCTTAATTATGGACCCAAATATTGGTGAGGCCATGCTGCTAAGGCACACAGTGGCACGGGATGGGGTAACACAGTACAGAGCAGGTAAGGAGGACAGCCTCTTTTCAGCAAAGGCAACTAAGTTTAGCTTTTCAAATTAGATACCTAGAACCACACCTTTCATGTCCTCTGTACTGCATAAACAGGCAGACTCTTTGGTTTCAAGAGAAAAAGTGTTCCACAGTCTGCAAGCATGCTGCCTGCCTTCCTGCAGAATGAGACATTTCATCGTTAGTCCATTTTGGAAGTCTTGGCCTGAAGTTGTGTTTTCCACTTTTCAACTGCAGACTGGATGAGGTGGTGTGTTCATTCTCCATTTCCATCTGCCCAGACAGATGGAACATTTCCATCTACCCCTCAAACAGAGCTGGGAAAACAGACTAAAACAAAGGGATTACTTAGCTGGTTGATAATAGTCCGTTATAACTGAAAATAATTAAACTTTCTTAGGCACGGTAAAAAAGACAGTTTTTGCACTACCTTAGAATATTCCTTTCCTTCATTAACTTAGAAACACTTGACAGTAATTTTATTGCTGTCAGTTTACTTTAAATAAAGCACTAGATAAATGATTTCACAACATTGGAGATGTCAAAGGACATCTTGCAAAGGAAAGCATGGAGAGCACTTTCAGAGCAAGAGCAGGGGGAACTAGCTGTAAGAGCAGCAAGACTGCCTGATGTCTCATTTTCCCTTGTTCAGGAAGGGAATTCTCCTCCACTATTTTTCTCAGTGTAAAATCCAGCATTGTTTTGATTAGCCTATATTTCTAATACATTGCAATTGACAGAGTTGTGTGACTTTGGAAAAGCATGCCTGGGACACGTAAGATTACAAATGTGCAGGAGCTGCTGCGCGTTTCTCTTTGCCTTTAAGCAGCCATCACCTGGCAGGACTCATTTTCTGTAACAGGGCACTGTTATTCGCTATGATGGAAAAGATTTTGCTAGGAAAATAGCTCAGATGTCTGTCACAGACCCTTAATCAAGGGTAGGAGAAGTTGTCTGACACTTCCATTTCAGTGGCAGTTTGTGATGGGCTTGCACATAACTCAAAAAACCCATCACGGTGTTGTCGAAAAAATGCAAAAGCAGACAGGAATAATTTTGAGGTCTCTAATAAATTTCCTCAAGTTCTTATGGATTTATTAGTTCTTACAGAAAGCCACATTAGACTTCTCTCTAGTATTTATTGTGGCACCACATGCTGAAAGATGAGCTTCCCACTCTGCTAAAGCTGTCCTGAGGAAGGAGGAAATGTTCCCCTGGCTTGCAGATTTCCTTCAGTCTATATGAAAATATATTGACCACCTTTTCGCACTTTGGCTTTGCTTCCCTTATGGCCTGAAAACAAGACTGTACTCTCCACAGAAAATTGAATGCCCTGTATGCACATAAATCCACACTCCAGTGGCACAGCAGCCATTAACTATGCTGGAAGCTGCAGGAATCAAAAAAGAACATTCTTATCTACAACCTGAACTTTTTGGATCCCTAACAAAAGACTAATGCAATACAGGAAGCAGCAGTAGTATATCTTCCTGGAGTAGGTAATTTGAGTGAAGCAAATGGAGCAGTACCTTTTCACTGGATGAAACCTGGCTGGAATAAAGTTACTGCCTTTGAATAAGCTCAGCAATGCAACAACGTGAGCTGTGGGTTTCCCAGTTACAGAAAGTACACAGCTGTCACTTCATCATGAGGAGTTCTGTGGAAGAATTCAGTCAAAACAGAGAAGACATTTCCAAGAAGGGACTAACTGGAAGCCTAAGAATATTTTAAAAGGAAAGTGAGGTCTCCTTCTACCCTACCACTGAGCACCAAAGAGTACTCATCAGCTTTGCAATGTTCCGTTTGTCGGAGCTATGAAAACCTTTGATAATGCACCAGCTGACCAAGTGCTGAGATCGAAACAAATCTCAGTGTGTGCATGAACAGCAACAGCTTGGAAAGGATTTGCCTCTCTACCTGTTGTCAGAAATCCAGATCAGCTGTCTGCTGGGTGTGCCCTGCTTGCCTCTGCTCCACACACACAGACTTGCCATCTGCACACACAGACCCAGAGGTGGCTTGGCTTGAGGCCACTGGCACAGGTGTTTAGGGCAAGATCAGTCTTGTTTAGCCATTCTAAGACACTCTCCTGCCACCCACAGAACTTTGCCTCCAAATCAGACTTCTTATTGCCTACTCATCACCTGGAAACCTACACACAAGAGAGGATCCTGTGCATTGGGCTTCACTCCCACGGCTGCTTTCACAGGTGTGGACAGTAACATTTGCATGGAGGGTTTCTGACGAGGAACAGAACAAATCCATTTCAGGGGATTCTATTTGGAAACTTTTCCAAGTACTACACAGAGATCATGGGTCTCTGGGAAGGCAGTGAAGTCACAGTACTTCATTATTTCTTCCCTTCAGGGTTACTCATCAATCAGCTCTCTCTTAAATTTGATAGTCAAATGTTACCAAGTGTTTATATTTCATCTGACTTAAGATATGCCTTGAAATTTGGGTCCTGAGTTTTGGTAGTTGTGAAAGAAACAAAATGTTCTCTTATGACCAAGCATGGCCTGAAATGAACAGCCCACGTCAGCATTTAAAAACTTCTTTGTGTGACTGAGGCACAGAGCAAGCTGAACCTGCTGAGTGTTTAGAACTGATTAACCTGCCTGCATTTCCCATGGGCTCCACCACCACGCAGGATGGACACTACAATCCTAGGCACAGACTTTCAGATCCACTCTTGTTCTGTGCGATTCTCCTGACGCAGTGAATCCAGATGCTATGAAACAGCACAAACTGTGAGAACAGAAATTGTCATCATCGCCACCCAGGTTGTTCCTGCTGAAAACCTTCCTCGTAAATTGGACTAAAAACTTAGGGCCCATGTTCCTCAGTGCTTACATCTCCACAGACAGTAACTCCTTTGAAATTGGAGGGTCTACATTCCCACAGGCTTCCCAGACAGCCAGCAATGCCCATCCCACTCCACTGTCCCACTGAGTCCTTCCCAAGAGGAGCTACCTCAAAGCTCATTGCTGAACTGCAGGGACCTTCTGGAAAGTGTTTCACATTTAATCCAAAGAGTTCCCTTTTCATCTGCTATCATGGAAGATGTTTTCAGCTAATTTTGCATGATGAAAGCCATGGTAGATTCAAAGGAATGCTTTCCTTAAATGGCTATCTCGAACCTATTCTGCCTGGAAGTGCAAGGAACCATGGATGAAATTGGTGTAGAAGGCTCATAGGAATTACATTAATTTTTGGATATATCTATTAACATATTCTGACATTTATGTTTCCCAGAGGTTTTCAGAATAGCTTTCAGATCCCTTGAATTATTTTATTCTGTCAACACCAAAAGGATATGGTGTGCTCCTTTAGCAAAAAAAGCACAGGCACATCTGCACAATCAGTCTCTGCCTTAAGTTGATTGCATATTCACAATCCAAAGTCATTAAAGGTCAGATTCTGTGTTTCAGCCTGAAATACATTCAGAGGGAGTATTTCATCTAGTGGGGACTGACCTTGGTGATACATTAAATCTGGAAAGTGAATAAATAATCTTACAATTATTATGAAGGAAAACAATGGATTTGTAAGAGCCTGTTCAAGGCTGACTGCAGCTTGCCTATGTAACTGAGAAGGCAATGGTTGATTTTAGTCAGGTCTGAGGTTTGCTTGGGCTGGAGTCTGGGTCTGTGTCCATTTGCTGAAGGAGCTTGGTCTCATCTCTTTAAAAAAGCTATTGCTCTGAGAATAATCCCTACTAGTAGTTGTGTGCTAGCCTTTGCTATCAAATCCTGTACTAATGGGAATTTCTAGAGGCTCAAAATTAAACGGGAATGAGAAATTTATCTGACTAAATTAAAACAGCTTGCATAAAGAATATTATTAAAGCAGAAGACAGCAAAGATGAATTTTGGTAGGGCAGAGAAGGCTTTCTAAAAGCATTTGGTTAACTGATGTCATGAGGTTACTGATAGATGATTAGTAAGTGGGTTCAGGACAGTTTTATACTAACGGACTAGGAAAAAGATGGGGAAATTACATAGTATCATGAACCTTAATGTTCCACTTAGCTTCATGGATGAGTCCATGAAGAGACAAGGCAGATAAAAGGTTGATGTAAGGGATCTCTTCCCCATCCAAACACAACCCCTGCTGCCATTTCCATCTCCCTTGGCTGCGTTCCCTGTTCGCAGAGAGAACACTGAGAACCGGGAGGTTACCCGCGGGACTGGAGCCACATTAACAGCCCTTGAAGACTTCTCTGGAAAAGCAATTCAGCGATTATTTCCTTCTGTTCTTTTGTTGCCTTACTTAGAGCACAGATTTCCTTTCTGTCACTTGGAATGGTCTCCTGATAAGTTTATTCATCATTGCTCTGTGCCCAGTTGATCCGCCCCTGCCTGAAACTGGTGACCCTTTGGGCACTGGAGGAGGGCTGGGTTGGCTCCCTGCTGGCCCTTGTACTATCGCTTTTATACTATCCACTTCATCAATCACTCCTTAAAGTGTTCTCCTTCCCCCACCTCTCTTTCCACAAAGCCTCCAAACCTCCTCTGTAAAGACTCCAAACCTTCCTCACCACCCTGGGTATATGCTGCCAGTCAGTTTTTATTGTGCCTGGGCTGTTTTGCTTGTGTCTAACCCACGCTGCAAGGTCCTCAGGGTAAGCTCTGTCTCCCCTGCCTTGTTTGCACAATGCTAAGAACACCTTTACCACTCAGTAAGTAACAAGGTACATAATACAATGCTGTCCATTTTGTCATCACAGTTCTGAGATTTGGCTTCAGGGGAGGATGGGAAACGACAGTTTGGTGCTTTGGAAACGGCTGAGTTTGCAGCCTGAGGGTGAAAGAAATTCTGCTTTCCTAGGACAAGTGTTTCTCTTTCCTCCCTGTATCTCAATTGCGCACGGTGTTTTTCTGTGTAATGGATCCGGATTTACCCTCCAGTCTCACGCAGATCTCAATGCGGCTACCCTTCATATTCTTTCCAACTTCTTTCTACTCACATTAAAAAATAATTTGACCCCTTCAGATTCAGAGCTGTACTGAAGCATTAGAATTGACCCTGAAACTCGAGGAATTAACTTTTTGTTACCTTACACCTGAACTCCATTTACTCAGCTTCATTATTTTCACATTCCTGTTTCCTGAGAAGCCAGAAAACCTCCCATCAAAATTATCAAGTACAATTTTATGCTAATGAAAAGATTTGTCATCCACACAACTTCAAAATGACCCAGCATGTTGCTGGGCTCTTCACTCCTCCATGTTAACCTGGCAACAGAGCTGCAAGATTCTGTCCATGACAGTGCTGTAAAAACAGTAGAGAGTGGCCTAAAAGCTCCTATAGGCAATGTACAGAAATCATCCTCTCCACAGTCATCAGCTGTCAGGGGCTAGTTGCAGAGCTTTATTACCAGTCTTAGGTATTTCCTTCCAAACAGTACCAGTCTGGCTAAACACAGCAGGGTTTGAAAATGTCTTTCTGCCTGAGAGGCAGCTCTTGGGGAGCTGGCAGGTGGGGGCTGACACAGGGGTTTGCTACCTTTGTAATCTCATATTTGGTGCTAACACTACACAGAGAGCACTGAAAGGATTCCAGCTCTCCACTCCCAGCTGTTGGGACAGGAACAGGAGACAGCTATCAGCATTTGAACTTAAAGATCTCCAGACAAATTCACTGCTATTTGAGTAATTCTCCCTCAACTTTTTACACAACAAAGCTGCAGAACTGACTAGCAACACAGGGGCAGAGCAGCGTGACATGAAATGATGGTTAATTACAAATCTATCATTAATCTGGGACCTATCTCACATATTGTTATTCATATTTCACCACCTGTATTTAGCAATGAATGTAGAAAATTAATTAAACCTCCTGCAGAAAATAAAGTTAAACTGATTTTTAAAAAAACCCAACAAAGAAAGAAAGAAAGGAAAAAAAAACCCACCACACCAAAACTGTCACAAAACCAAAGACTTAAGAAAGCCCAGTATCAATTTCTACAGAAGTGCCAACGGCATATTGCAAATTCTCAAACACAGGTGGAAAATATTCTGCATGTTTTCAGCTTTGGTAAAATGAAAATCCCACAGAAATTGATTATTTCACTATGGAACAATAACTGCAGGCTTCCTTCTTGTCTGGCCTTCTGCAGCAGCCACCGCCACATCCGATGAGAAGAGGAACACTGTGATTTTCTAACTCCATCCATTTTAATATCTTCTATTATTATTATTATTTCTATTAGACCTTTCTGTCAATGTTCAAAGCTGACTGTAGCACTCTTGTTAACTAAGTCCTGAGTGAAAGCATTGTGTTCAAAGCAAGGTGTTCAAAGCCTTTTAGATCTACTGCCATTAGCATCAACACTGAGCTTCAGTAGTACTTCAAGGAACTGCCCTAGCAAGCAACCGTATTTCTAACGTCACATAGCAATTCTTTATAGTTTTTGACATATTTTGCTCCAGAGAGTTTGCAGATTTGGTTAATGGAGTCACTGAAAGAGAAGGCTGGAAGGCACTGCTGGGGGTTATGGTAGGACCACGCATCCTGTCCGTTTTAAACCAGCAGCAACTTTTTGCCCAAGAACAGCTGCCAAGTTAAAATGCAGGTAACCATCAGGGAAAAAACACATCTGAAATTTTAAATATTGCAGCTATTTTATCTACAGACTGCAGTAAGACTGTGATGATTTCCCTTCAATTTAGTTGTGACCACTGAGCAAACCAGATGGCACAGATCAGTGCACGCAGCCACAGGAGAATGCCAGGAGTGTCAAGGAAAGAAGGTGGCTCATGTTTGTTCCCCATTAAAGCTTTTCCTGCAGCAGTGATATTAAGGAGGGTCTATGCTGTGAAGGTAGTTTCTGCATCACACCTCTCAGGGGGACCCACTGTGACAATGTGGGTTTAAGCATCATGGATTATCTCCCTCTAGGTGCTTGCAGAGCTGAAGGCAGCCTGAGTATTCCTGGAGCTGAGGTGATGTGGTCTCCCATGCTGAAGGATTTAGAGACTGTTACCTACCCATTGCAGGAAATACTCTGAGTCTCTAATCAGGCATTAGCCAAAGCCATCATGCAGCAGCGTCATGTCAAATGCACTTCCTTACACCTCTCAACATTCCCATTTGGTTACCAGAACACTCCTGTTAAATGTGACTATACAATTTTCTCTCATTCACTGCGGAGAGGCTGTGCAGCAACCAAACAAGCTGTTGACACGGAACTGGAAGTCCTCTTACTCATTATCCTTTTCTTTATCTGTGTTTCAGAACGACTTAAGGCAGCAATGAGTGATGCAAGCACTGGACTGCCAACCCCTGGCAGTCCCTTCTCAAGAACAGTGTAAAGAGCTGTAGCAAGGAGCTTACCTGTCTGCCTGTTGTTTGGGAGTCTGCTGGCCTTCCACGGCAGGCACCCACCCCTGCTTCTCCTAGCAAGGGCCAAGCTCCTCTCTGCTTTGAGGCAGCTTTTCAGGCTCCCTTTATCAAATTTCAAAATAAGAGAAGGTTTACAATTGGATTCAATCATCTCTCTTCTGTTCTCAATTCTTCTCCAACATAAATGATTTTATGATTTTATCAATTGTGGTTGTCTACAAATACAAACTGATGAAACAAAGAGGACAAGTACAGAAGTAATGAAAAACCAGACCTTCTCTCATCAGGTTCGTTTCTTTTGTACTCTCTCTTCCTTACCACTTCTTTTGTAATTTTACTTCTCTTTTCCCTAATTTTCTGTGATGTCCTTTCCTTTCACCTTGCAGTTTTGCATGTCTCAGATGGAGTAATTGCTTTGCTAAGTAATGGAAGTGGTATGTCTTTTGTCAGAATCATTATACTTAATTAACACAATTAACTGTAGTGACATGTCATATGTATTGTTGAACTAAATAGCAATTAATAGCTTTGAAAACTGTCTCATATGAAAATGTTACAGTATTATTTCTTCTTGGGGTTTTGCATGAACCATCAGTTACTTTTAGTGTGAGGATATAGAATTAATAGAACAATGAAGTCATTTGAAACCGTGGAGTAAAATGTGAAATGCCTATCTCAAATTTTATTATAGAGAACACACATAACAGGCTGCAGTGGCAGTCCTGATGAATTTACTTTGTTCTTTCATTCAGCCTTAGCAGGAAAAAATATCTCTGCTTCCTTCACCTCTCTATGTACCTTTCCCCAAACTGACCTGTAATTGCTTTTTAAAGAAGAGCTTCTCAATTCTTTGGGAAAAAAAAATAATATATATANCAGAAATGAATGAAAACCGAGCATTTCATAATTTGGCTTTGCAGCTGACATCGAGCTCCAATGAGCAGATATTGTCAGCCACATTAAAGAACACAGAGTGTCAAATTCAGAGATGCAGATGCTGTGCTGTAGCACAATATGAATCTGTGGGTAGTCTGAGTGGTGTGTGTCATACTGTACTGGAATGCTGCTGCATGATATGGACTCCAGAACCTGCCTTTCCCTGACTCTGCTCTTACAAGCTACACATTAAAATACCCAATGAAGGCTAAGTTACATTATCCAGGGGTGGCATACTCTTTATAATGGAGATGGTTAAAGAGAAGGGGTTAAAAGCCATCGAATCACAGATACAGGAAATGCTGGCAATAGAGGAAATAATCAATTTGGACTGCTTTGACCTAGACTGGTAGACAATGCCAAAGATAAAAAGGGGAGGAAATGAAACTTTAGAACTCTGAAGAGTTGGTAGGACCAATGCCAGAATGCTGGGGATCAGCTGTCAGAACAGCACTTGATAGAGGAAACGTGCAGAAAATCAGAAGTGCCCCTACTGAAGGTAAAACACAGATGCCAGACAATTCCCATTTCTGCTGCTGTGCAACAAAAAGGGGGTGCACAACCACTTCTATGCACACCGAGCTCACATTTAATCTAATAAATGCAAGCTTGGCATTCACAGAAGTGCTTTAAGTAACTCTTGACTTATGCCCAAAGATCACAGGCTGCCAAAGTGCCTCACGCTGCTGTTTGCAGCCACATGCCCCTTGCAGCACCCACATCCAAGTCAGGAAGAGACTCCTGGCAGGCTGGCCAGGCCAGAGGGCACGTGCCCTTATTGCCATCTGAGTTCAGATGGTCAGGTGGGTGCGAAGCCAGCAGATCAAAATCCACCCCCTTGGTATTTCTGCCTGCGCCATTTCAGAATCAACTAAAGCAAGGGCAAGTACGCTGCTTTACACTCAGCAACATGACTGCATAAATTGTGGGTGTGGTAGAGGTGAACTTCTCAAGCTATTATTCAGGATTGACTCAATCAGGGAATTCTCTCAGGCTTTTAACAACTTGTCCTTCCCCAGAAGTGGGAAGGACAAGTATCTTGGTTAAGCATTTTCTGTGTTTCTTTTAATTGCTTGCTATGGGCATTATTTCTTGAACTTCCTTTAATATCTGTTGGCTGCAATTTCAAGGAGAACAATGATGTCCAGCATATCCTTAAGGTGTAAATGAAACCTGTTAGAACCAAAGAAATAGGGCACTGTAAGTTTCTGCAGCATGATTCAAATTCCCTGGTGTAAATGGGCATCTGATCTACTTGCAGGTTGGATTGAAGTCCTTTTACAGGAGAGAATCTTTAGTTTTCGCAGTTCCATACTCCACCAAGTGAAAATGTGTCTAGTTACATTTCCAACTTGATTTTGTGGCTTTAGGTGTAAGGCGAATGAGTGAATTACTACATCTGCCTTAAACAGTAACAGTTACAGGCATCCACATTTGTAGAGATGCAAGTTATGGTGCTGACCAAAAGTAATTCAGTTGATACAGCTGAGATCTGAGCAGTCAAGCAGAGATTGTGTGGGTCAGTTTGAAGAGCAGAGCTACCTACTCTGCACTGCAGTTCTAGTTCAACTGATTAAATAATTTGGCTCTGGGCTCTTGCTCCTAATGCCACATTGGCAAGCCAATTTCCTGCCTGCCCTACATCTCCAAAGCTCCACCAAAACTGATGTAAGAAGTGAGTACAACTTAGCACTGACACAGGCCAACATTTGGGCAGGAATTGGTTCGAGTGAAGCACATCCCCATTAATCATGCAGGGGTATGACATGGTTTTACATTGTTAATTAATGCAATCCTGAGCCAGTCCCACATTTCAAAATGTATCACCTCTTTTCCTTCCTCAGAAGAGTCCATTTCTCACAGATAGCTGATACGACTTCTCTTCCTCAGTAGGGAGTGATCCAGCAGCACAATGACAAGGTAATGAATGGGTTAAAAGCAATTGTATTTAGATCCAGAGGCTGCCCTTAGTCTGTGGGTAGTTTCCCATCAGCTGCCCTGGGAGCATCACCATGGTATCTGCTATAACTACCATGATCATTTAAAAGTATAAGAACAAACAAAACCAAATTATTGTCATTGGAACAGACCTAAAATGGCACAAAAACATACAGACATGTAAAGGCAAATTAAAAATGGTTGAGAGAGAAAACTACATTAAACAGGCTGCAAGCCACTAGCACACATTAGTGACAACGGCAGAACGCTCTCCTTGACAACCCAGAACCAAAACCTTGCAGTGTCATCATATTTAAAACTGAAAAGTTACTAAGAAACAAGGCTCAGAGAGTTGAAATGCACTTTGGTTTGGGCGTTAGTCCTCACTAAGAAGATACTAGTGAAGAAGCAGCTAACACGATAACATACGAAAATAGTATCACAGATTGTAGTAAAAGCCCCACATTTTTAGCATCTGGGAATAACAAAGATCCGAGGTGCAGCAGCATAGATATGTCAAGAACAAACTGTACTAAGTAAGCCTAATTATCTCCTGTGTCTGAGGCACAGGCGCTGGTCATCGGAGTGGTTCTGAAATGGAAATAGGAGGCTCGACTCAAAAGCAAACCAAAACATTCAGTCTAGGTAAAACGAATCCTCTAAGGAGCTGAACTGCAAAAACACAGACTGAAGCACAGCTTCCCAGGCAGTAGCTGCCAAAAAGATGATCTGGGGTTTTGCAGACTGTTGAGTGTGATAACAATTTCAAGAAATAACAACAGCATCCTGTGAGGAGAGCCCAGCAGATACCTGAAATAATCCTTCTCTCTGTTCAGACTTGGAAGAGCTTTGGTTGTAGCTTTCTGCCAAGTTTTCATCTGTCACCTCAGAAAAAAAGCAAGAACCTCTCCAGTGAAGTTCAGAAAAGAGCAAAAGGAGTAATCAGGAAACATAACTCAAAAGAGGGCTCAACTAGCTAGAGCCTGCCTGGCTTTGTGAGGAAAGGCAGAACAATGATCTCACAGCACAGAGCAGAAATCAGAGAAAATGACAAAGCATTTCCTCCTTTCTAAGACAGAAAAAGAAGGGTAACACAGCAAGATCAAGGTTAGATTTCAGGGAGACTACACAGAGGAAGAAAAGGACAGCAAAACACAGCAAAAAGTTGTCTGGAAGTATCCCTTCTTACAGGTTCCTAGCAATGGGCCAGGTGAATACCTGCCAGAGAGAACATAAATACACCCAGGGAAGGCACTAACAGTCTTCTTCAATTTAATTTTCTTTTGACTTTGCCTTACTGAATCTGAACCTCAGCTTCCTCCGTTAGATGCTCAGGTAAAGGAAACAATTCTGAACATTTATGAGGTTCCACCTCTAGGTGCAGAGTCCAGCTGTTGTCAGAGCACATCCTTCTCTGGGAACACTGATAACAGCAACCTGGTTTGTTCCTGTTTGCAACAGACTAAGAATTAGACTAAGATTTCCTTCTACTAAAATGTAGAAACTGTTTACTAGTGTTTATTAGGGACAAAGCCAAAGAGCAAAAAAACCAAAACCATACCACCAAAAAAACCAACAACAAAAACAAACAAACAAAACCCAACCATGAACCAACAAAAACAACAAAAAAAGCCCAATAAAAAAAACAAAACAAATCCCAATCCTTTTCTTCTTGAAATTCTGCTAGTACATCTAGTTCCTGCTGTTTGTCTTTTTCAGGTTTCCCCATGTGCTCCAGTGTCTACCAAGCCTAACAAGACTAACTCAAACTGCAGATTCCAGTCTGTGTTTATAACTGATTTTTAATGTATGTGCACCACTATATAACTTGTAATGGTTCAGCTGTAAGACTGAGAAATACAGGAGTTTCTGAGGATGGACTGGAAAATCACCTGCCCAGTGTGATTTAGAAGGCTTGTCACACATTCCTGCTAGCACCACTGGAAGTTGCATGCAGAGAACCATCAGCTGCTCCTGGAATGATGCTTGGCTTCGCAGACATCCGAACCTTCCATTAAACTACATTGAAATTGGCAGAGATTCCTTTCTAAAGCTGGACTAACATGGTGGAATTAGAATGAATCACAAAAGAGGATTTGTCACAACACTCCTGAAACCCTTTTAGGATTAGCAGCCCTAGCAATTCAGCATTCCTCAGCCAGACTGGTGCAGGATAACGACAATCATATCTGCATGACATATAGGATCACACCAAGAAGTAGTTGTGAAGCCTCCGTTGCTGGCCAGTAGGACAACAGGATACAGAAATCGCTGAACCATTCTTCTCTTCTGGAACAACCTCTCTTATGTGCCCAAGCTCTCAAGCACTTCACCTCCAGCAAACACATACACACATAATGGTAAACTCAGGAGCAAATGTTGGCGAAAGCGGCACAGAAGGAAACTGACAGTGCTGGTGTCAGATTTCCACTTCTTGTCAACAAAAAAACATGTCTATAAGCATGGCAAAGCACAGCTTCAGTGCAAGGTGCCACTGTGACCCCAGTCTACCTGGGGACTTTAAAAGAGGCTTTCCTTACCTGCATTGACCAAAAGTAGAAGCTGTGTTGGTGCAACACACTGCAGAACAAAGCTTTACTGCGTGGTGCTGCAGAGTGACCTCATACTCCTGAGGTGAAGCTGCTACTGATGTTGTGGAAAAGCTTTATTTCCAATCATAATCCCATGCCTAGATTCACCTGATGTTCTCCCGTGGTTACCTAAGCTTCTGATGTGTTGTAAAGTTGTCTTTCACTTTTGTGGAGTCCTGTCAAAAATCACAGCAGTTACCATAGATGGAGAATCCTTCATGGTCAGCTCCTGACAAAAGTAGATCTAATTCATTAGGTATCCCCTATTAGTGTATTAATGGGTTTGTACTGACTGAGTTATGACCTGAGAGTAGTACAAGTGAGAAGAAAACATTTTCACAGTAAAGAAAAGACAGTTATTAAAAAAAAAAAAAAGCCAAAAGTACTCCCCTGAATAAAGATTCACACTACCATCATTCCCTTTCAAGCTTTCATAATTCATCAAGTAATTCTCTGTGTCAGCTCAGTTTTCATACAGAACTATTTGGTTGCCAGGGACATTTTTAGGCATTTTCCGCTTCTGATTTTCTCCAAGTTTGAGCAGCCCACCTCAGAACCTTTACAATAACATAAAGAGGAGAGAACATAAGCAGAGCATGTAAGATGACATTTGCAGAAGCAGTCCCTGTTAGGTTTACACATGAGTTGTTCTGAAATGTCTTGGAAAATCCAGACCTCCTTGAACTCCAACAATGCCTTTTACTTACAGGTTAGTAATTTCCTTCGAGCAGAAATATTTAGGCTTTACCCATACTCTCCACATACCCTGATTTCTCCTGAGTGGTAGAGGCAGATGTTAGATTTTGCTGAGGCTTACAACCTTCCAAATCAAAGGGAAGCAGATGTGCTCTCCACTCAGCCCATAGCTTTGCTGGATGTGTTTGCTGAAGCTGAGTGTTTTGCCCAAGTGAGTAACTGTTCAGAGCCAGCCTGCCTTGGCTGCAATTTGTTCCTGCTCCCAGAGGCATATTCGTGTTGCTGGCTCTCTCCACTGGTGCAAGCAGAGCAGGCTGGCTGGACAGACCAACGCTTGCTGAACTTTGCCATACGCAAACCGTGAGTCTGCGGTGCATGCGGACTACACTTGGGTAAGAGAAGCTGCTCCTCTGGGCTTGTAAAAGTTACTCCAAAAGCCAAAGGCAATTTTTCTTCTTTTGAATTTTAGCAACTACTTAAATCTTGTGGTGAAGTAGATGCAATTTCCTACCTGGCTGTATCACAGTGACTCCTGCACACAGAGCATTCCCGACTTCTGAAGCGGAAGGGAAGACAGGCAGGCAGCGTCACACAGGGAAACTTCATTTTGCTTTCCATCTTTCACTTGCCTCTGGCCGTGGATTGCTGAAACTGCAGCTTAAATCAGTATCAGAGCACCTTTGTTCAGTTCTCCTATGTAGACCTTACGCATGTTCTCAAACAATTCACAGATTTATTCAAATTTTCACATGGTCTCATTATTTCTCTAAGCACTTTCCCCACAGGAGCTGAAGATGAAAGCAATAGATGAGATACTCCTGAAATTGATTTCCACTTTCAAAAAAACTTTCCAATGAATAAGTTCCAAATGAAAACACAGTGTTGCTGCTAAACCCTTGGCTTTAGTTGACATATGCTTCTGAAGAAATTAAATCAATGGGACGAGTATCAAAACCTTGTAATTTGGTTATAGGTTTGTCCTCCAGTTCCATTACATTGTTTCTTACTACAGGTTATCAGTCATCTCCTTACAGCCAGACACAAGTAAAATAAAAGCCATCTCGAAAGCAGAAGAACCATGAAGTCCAAGGATGAACATTTTTTTTCAGTATATTTCCCTTCTCTTACCATCATTTTTCCTCGTTGCTGATCCTATGTATTTTCAAATCTGATTCATGGATTTCCACATGGTACAAAGACTCATTAAAGTCAGGAGATCTCCCTGGGCATGGTAGATTCTGTCCATATCAAACTCCTTCATGGATTAGTTTCTTAGAGGAAACACCAGTGTTTTAAACTCTGTGTGCCTAAAGCAAGCCACTCCTGTAGAAGTGGCACAATCTGCAGCAGAACTGGCAGCCAAATGCAGCCAGGACAGGTGATGTGAGCAGCAAATGGCTTTGCAAAGAGTGTGCACTGTGGACCTGCACAACTGCCAGTGGAAACAAAGCTGGAGCACTGCAGTTCTTCCTGATGTCTGAACTTTAGAAGGGAGATTGACAGACCAAGGAGAGAGGACAGAACAACCTCAAATCTTAATTGAGGTACAACTCAAACAGAGATGATTAAGGAGGGAAGTCCATTTATTTCATCCAAAGAGAAGCCTAAGATATCATTTAATTAAAGTATTGGAATGCCTCCAAGAAAACACAATACCAACCTTCTAAAATAGCTGTAACAGATAAAAAAGCTTCTTTTGAAGGCTGGATACTAAATCCATGCAACTTTATATTAAAACTAAAGGCAGGTGTAAGTAGTCAGGCGAGGGGTGAGTCAGCCCTCAACTCAATTACTGCACTCCAGAACAGTTCTCAATGTCTCTACAGCTTCATTCCCAGACTGATTGCCTTTCTTTAAAATTTGGGTTAGCCAAAGTCAGTAAAGTCTGCAGTGTAAGGTTCTCTCATGGGATCAGGTGGGCATTTCTGTCTTCTAGAGTGGAGAGCCCTGGACAAGCTCTCAGTAGAAGCCACAGGTTTGTATTCCCAATTACGGAAATGTGCTCCTCAGTAGAATGAGTGCTAAGGTACAAACCTACCACACATTTCACAGAGAAAAGGGGATACTTGGCATGCTGAAAAAGAAATACATCTTAGTCATAACTGAAGTATATAATTTGTGTTTAGGTACCCAAGTAGACCTCTTTTTTTGTTAATGGCTTCTTCTTTCACTTTAAATGTATTTCGTAGTAAAAAAAAATCATGAAGAAGTTTTGGTACATGAACCGAATGTCCTGCAAGGTTTTGGAGCAACCACAGTGGTGTTCGGCACCCACTCGTCCATTGCATGTTTGGTGACGTCAAACCTCCTTGTAAAGGAGTGAGCCTCGGAGCTACTCAAAGTGCACCACCCCCATCAGGGGAGTCTGTGCCAGTACAGGAGGCAAGGTCAGCGAGAGGGGGAATGCTTCATCAGATCAGCTGAGGCTTGGAGTGAATCCGATCTCCTGTGGAGAAGGGCAGCAAGGGAGGCACTTACTGCCTGTTGTGAGGATGTGTTCTGTGGAGTGGACACCCAACGGATCACTACTGTGTACCTTTCAGATCTCCTTCTGCTCCCACTGCTAAACTTCAGGGTGATTGAACTAACGGTCCTGGAGCTTAAGTGCCTTCTGCACGGTGGGGCAAGGTTAAATGCCCTGTGGACTGCAGGAAATCAGATTCCTGAAAGAATTCTCAGGATCAAATCAGAGAGCTTTCCAGCTTCTGTTTGTCTAGAAACCACACAGTAGTTTCAGGATTTAATTGTAGATGTGGATATCCTGCCAGATGCTTAATACTGATGCCAGGCAGACAGCGGATTCCATATTGTCCATGGAATGGGTGCTAATATGAGGAGGAAGAAACCAGGATTTTTTTGGTTTGTCACAGCTAATAGTCAGCTGTTGCAGCTCATAAGAAAGGTGAAATCTCCTGATCAACCAGTGTCAATGTTAAAAGTAGCTTATTTGTTTTTATTTGCTTTCATTTGCTACTGCATGGAGCATTCTCTCGTGTTTCTTTTAAAAGCCTTCTTTTTATTAAAGGCATTCATTTGATGTCATTAGCCACACAGAAATGGGAAAGTCCTGGTTCCCAGAGGTTTGCTGAAGTCATTCTGTCTTAGAATGGAAAAGCAGTTTGCCAAAACTTTTGCTAGTGTAGGTTCACTGACATAGGCAGGGCTTACACCAAGAGCTAATCCTGCCTGATGAGTGTGCACAGCACTTGGGAACTAGAAAACAACATTTTCTCTGAAAGAAAAAAACAGGCTGTGAGGCCATCTTAGGTGGACTGTTCTAACTGTTCGTCTGTTATCCTGCTCTTAGGCACCACTGAGAAAAAACCTCCCTATAACCCAAGAATGGAAAGCACTTATTTTGGTGCCTTACCAAAGGGCTTTCTCCCAGATGTACTGTACTGCACACTGCACGAACCATCAGAGAGGAAGGACCAAAGAGCTTCCTGCTGTTCAACCTGCTGGGTTGTTTCTTGTGCTTGTGCTGTTCCAGCTGTGAGGAAATATTACTTCTAGGCATGGGCACCTCACACACAGAGAGCAGCCAGAGACCTATCTGCTTCGTTTCACAAAAGCTTTGCAAAGATAGCAGGTGATGCTAAAAGGGGGTATGAAGTACATGGAGCAGTATCTTGGTGGGTCTACTGACTTAAGAAAAGGCATTTTAGGTGATACGCAGTAATTTTAATGCTGAAGTTTACAGGCAGAGAGACAGCTACACTTTCCTATCTTTATCCCTGGCAAAAGAAAGGATTTCAATTCATCTCCATTGGCATCCTCTGTGGATTTCAAATGCTCTTCACTCATTCTCCTTCACCCCAGAGAACCTGAAAGAGACTCATGACTTCTCCTGAACACTTAGTTGACTGTTCTTGCATTACTGAGAAGCCTGCAGGTGACCAGAATGAGGAACGCTTTAATAAGCATAAAGTGGCAGCACTACTGTTAGACCTGGTTCAGAAGTATAGAGCTCAGTATTTTGCACTGTGGAGAACATTGGCGGTGTAGCTTACTCTGAGGACTGCATGCCAAGGAACAGTGAGGTAATCCATTTTTCTGCAGGCCAGGACATTTCCTAACCCACTGGTGCTGCTTTAGCACATTCAGGGAATCACATCAGCCTTTTGTCACTGCTACTCTTCTCCCATGGGGACAGGTAGACTGTGACAGGTTGGCCCTCTCCATGTAAAAGCCACCCCTATAAATGCTGCCTTCACACATGCCTGAATGTGCTGCAGAACAAGGGAAGGAACATTTGCCTTTGCTGTCGTCTCAAGTCACATCAAGTCAGGAGCAAAAAGAATACAGAATGCAATTCAGAATTTAGTTTTCCCCAGACGCTTCCATTCTTCTTAAAGAAGTGTTAGTTGTAATCATAGAAAGGTTCAGTGTTTTAAAAAAGCTGGTATCATGAAGTGTTTTTCTGTAGTGAAGTAGTTCTCAATGCCTCTTTGAACTCTAATTTAAATCTACACTATGATTTTTGACTCGTGATTGCTTCAGATTAAAGAATTATTAATGTCACAATGTTGCTGTTCTGCCCTGAAGAGCTGAGCACAGAGGGAACTGCAGAGTCCCCTGAGAGCACTGAAACAGGAAGCTGGATAAAACCCACAGCTGAGATTCAGGCAGCACAATGACAGTGAGCTCCAGCATCATCCTAAACCAGATCATAGAGCCAGTTTCATGCTCATAACTCTCCTTCAGCTCTGTAAAATGATCTGTGGTACAAACAAGACCTGGTAAGTGTATTGTTTAGGATCAGCCATCACAAACATCTTCCCTCCTAAACAGAAGAGCAAGTTCTGTTTACTTGCCCAGAGTTAGTGGAAAGAAGCAAGGAGGCAGCAAAGGTAATCATAAATATCCACAGTCCTTGAGTGACTCTTTCTGAAGCTGAAAACAAACAAAGGTGAAGGGAAATTTCACTTTCTGCCTTTGGAGATAAAGAAGTCACTTTGCCTGAAGCCATGACTAGGGAAACCCAGAACACAACTGACAACTTATTGCATTTATTGGTATGGACACCCCAAAGAGCTATATAAATATTGAAAATACTTTCTGGAAACAGACAAAATAATTAAACCAGGAAGGATTTAAAAAAACAAACAAACAAAAAAAAACAGTCCCAGCTATCCAAAAAGCAGTAGCAGTAACGGATCACACTAGGAAAGGCAGATTTTCAGCTTCTCTACAGGTTTTGCACTTCATTGTTTCCACTAGACATTTTTTCTACTCTAGGGAAGCCCTCCACCACTCAGACACTGTTTGAAGGCACAGCTCTTTCTCCCAACAGAAGGCAGAAAAATTCCATCCTGATGAGGAACCAACTTGCTCCTTTGGGAAGAAATGGGCTCAAGGAAAATAAAACAAAGTTAATTTCTACAGCAGTTTCTGCTGAGAACACCAAGGGAAATCACTCAGGCCTCAGGACAGTCAAAAGCACAAAACTCTGTGTGCCACCAAGCCTGAAATCACTGCGGGTGCCCACAATAATGTAGGCCAGGTTTGGAAAGGGAATCTTTTTAAAGGGATAAAAACAGAATGATTGCTTACAGGGAGGTCATCAGGGTAACTTCTTAATTACATGCTCCTGGGCCAGAGAATCAGGAACACATTATCTCAGTGAGGATATGAAGGATGCAAAGTTAAACAACCATTACAAAAAACACATCGAAATGCAAAGAATTCTCCCAAGAAACATCCTATAACCACATTCACAAATAAGTAAGCTAAAATAATTGTCTCCTTTTGTGCCTTATAAAGTGCACGTGATATTTGGCATGACATATATGAATGTATGTAAGCATATCTGTATAGTTTAAAGTCCTTTTAGAAGAGGTGAATTAATACAGCTTGCCCCCCTTGAAGAACGCCACCAGCCCCTGCTCGGAAAGCCAACTCACATCAGCCATGTGTGGTTTACTGTTTCTGCAGACCCCAGACTCTGCGTTGTTTGGCTGTGAAAAATGTCTGTACAATGTACCTAAACAAACAGCTCAAAGCTGCCTACTGTGGGAAAAAATACCAAATTTCTGTTAATTTTTAAGGCAAGGTAGCTTTCAAAGGAACTCCTGGAACTTGCTGGTGCAGACCCTTCGGCTGGCAGAAGGACTCCTGGGAAAGGACTGACCCAAACTTCTCTGAAGGGCAGTGTGACTCCTGCAAGTCCTCCAGCTGCATGAATGACCTTGGTTATGGTATGACAGTGGCTGAGGTCAGCTCTGTGCTCACAGGCATTGCCACTCAGCCAAAACAGACAGGTGGTCATGCAGGGTCAGGACGTGCAGGTGAGCTCCACTGCCAATAACACACACAGTCAATGTGAAGCAAGACAGACTTCTCTTCCAAAGGAGGAAGTGACTCAGAAAAAAGTAAGTTATCTTCTACTGGAAACTGCCAGGCAAAACATTTCAGGCTTCTAGTTTGTGATATCAGCAAAATCCAACCCTGTTTACTGTAAATAAATCCCATGGCAGAAGCAATCCTTTCCCAGACAGGGGAGAACACTTGACAGAGTCAAAGCGTTTATCCAGAGTGGGTATGAAAGCTCCTCCTCACAATCTTTGCAAGATGTTATAGGACAGGCTTTCAATCTCAACATGTCCACAAACACAAATGTCATTTAAGACTGATTAGCTATGAGAGCCAGGGTGGCTGACATCTCTTGGTTTGCAGTGTCAGGGAGAGAAGCCAGTCCCATCGGGCAGAAGGGAATGTGGAGATGAGCAGTAGCCTGCCTGCAGCAGTGCCACAGAGGGAAGCCAGCCCTGCCGGGCAGAAGGGAACGTGAAGATGAGCAAGAGCCTGCCTGTAGCTAATGCATCCAAGCATGCTGCACCAAAGCCCTGCCACAACATAACCACATCAAATCAGTTTGGCTTTCTGAAAGCAAAATCTTTCATCCTTTCTAGAAGGTCTTTGAAAATCTGAGTAACTTTTTTGTGTTCCAGATCATATGTATCAATTTACAATATGCAATTGTGCAGAGCTACAGGAATCTCCTGCAGTTTGTGTGCCAATGACATCAGAGGGAGACAGAAAAAAGTATTACCTACCTGCTCTTTCTCCCCTTTCCTCTGGTAAACACAGTGAGTTTTATAAACACACACTTCTCCCTTTCACATATAAACAAGAAAATACAGAAATCATTGCATCAGTACAGTTTTGTCTCCTGGCTGCCTGGAAAGACAGCTTTGGCAAAGTCTCCATAGTTAACAACTCAACAGTTATGATACCCAACTTAGATGATTATAGAAACAATTGCTGGTTCTGTTAGGGCAAAATCTGCACTTCTTGCTGTCAGTCGCTTCTGCAGCAGGGCACACTTCCAAAGGCAGCTCCTTACTGCCATAGAATCTCTGTCTTAAGAAGATGCCTTTATTATTTTTTAACTTCCGGTTCATTTTCATTTTTGCAATTTTTTTTTAAAATGATAAACCACCCAAAGGTCACATTTATGTTATCACTTTTGTTTCACAAACAGGAAAAAATTTCCACAGCACACTGAGGAATCCTGCACCATTCGTTTCAGGGTAGTCTTTGAACACCTCTCCCTTATCCCAAAGCCTGTGTTTCAAAAGCCAACTAAATCAGAGACTGCATTTATACACTAGCTGGTACACAGGCAGGATTAAATGTTTTGATAACAGTAAAATACTCTCCTCTTTCAAAAATGCGAAGTGTAGATAAAAGATTGAAGGAGATCTACCAGACACCCCAAAACTCCTGTTTCAGGTAGCCAGGGTCCAGGTTGCAGTAAATGGCCAAAGGTTCTCTTCTCTGCCTTCCATCCCAGGCTCCCAACACCCTTCCTGCCAGGACATGATGAGAGGAAGCACACTCGAGATTTCAGTGGCATACATCTCATGGTTTGAACTGAATAGTGATTCTTTATCAGAGTTTTCTCTTGCACAGCCTTTTACCGCTCTTCAGTGTCAGTACTTTGTGAGAAAGGTAGTGCATCGTAGGTAAAACCAAACCAGCCTTTGAACCTCTGAATTAATTCTATCAAAGGATTCCAAAAAAGTTCAATATTTGAAGAGGCTTACATCATTTTTATTTTGCCTGCATACCAGATGGGCTCTAATCATAGTCTTAGAGGATGTGATAGATCTTGGTATCTTGTATTGAATAAAAACTGTGCATCTTCCCTCTAGAGGAACTACTCCTATCTGAAAAATATGCTAGATTGTGCCAATGCACAAATGATAACAGCAGAGTAATCCTAAAATAAAATTACATGTGAGTTTGCTTCCCTAGATCCTTCTGCAGTTCAATTGCATTTAAATATTCCATTTCAAAACGTAATCCTCAAGTGCTAATTAAATAGTAGAGCCAGTTACAAGATAGATGAGATATGAAAGGGTTCAGTTCAGATTACTGTTATCTCCACTGCAACAATCACCTTAGCGAGGAAATTCTGATTACAGGTAGAGCATTTTGGTGACTGCTGAGTGTGCCCGAAAAGTACCCTCGAATATCAGACACTTTTTATTTTCTTGCAGTTCATTGCTGTTTCAGAGAAACGAGCTGCAAGAAGTTTCTCCAGAAGATAGACTGTGCCAGACTGCTTCATGAAAGCTTGAGTTGTTTGCTGAGAGTGCTATATGGATAGAACTGAAGAGCAGCTCAAGGAAACAGCGGTCAGTGGATACTGCTGGCACTACTGGTGCTCCCCCAATACACAGCAAGAGTGGGCAGTACCGACCCTGGGCAGTGCCGGTGTGAGCATCGCAGCCCTGCTGCTCTCTGAACTGCTGCCGCTGAGTGTGGGGACCACAGCCTGTTCCTCTGACTGATGCCCACAGAAATGCCTAGAGATCCACCCAGTCTGCCACCATTTATCCCTGGGCAAGTGCTGCCCTGTGTACCAGTAACACATCCCATCAGAGTGAATGTGGCCTCACACAGCTAATGGAGACCTGAAGATTTATCCTAAAGGAGAGAACTGCCCCCTCCTGCTCTAGTCTCCTCAGGAATCCAGCATCTCTGAGCCCCCAGCTAATGTTTTCTGTTGGCTAAAGAAGCAGGCTGGCTTCTTCTAACAGGGATGCATTTCTGACAGTGCTGAGAGAAAGGGTAGCTCAGAAACCCTGAAATAATGAAAGAATGTGAATGCATACATTAATTGTGCTAAAAGTTCAGCAACATCTTTCCACATTTGATGGCCACTTAGTTTTGTGTCTTCAGGATTATGAGAAAGATGCATTTGCATCCCACAGTAACTAATGTTGTAGTGTGCTGCGAGGAGACATCCACTTCATGGGTTAGAGCAGACAGAAATGCAACCCAAAAAAATAAGGAAGCAAACACATGCTGCACTGGCAAGGTTTGAAGTAACAGTCGGAGAGGTGGATCTGGAAACAGGCACTGATCAAGGAAGAGAGAAATCATTCAGCAAGAGGTTCTGGCCAAGAGCAGTTGCTATGCATAGGCAGTTTTTTCTCAGTTTCAGTGGGGTTTGTGTTTGGAGATGCTGTATTTTAGGGGAAAAAGAGACTAAACCAGATAAGCGACATAAGGTCCCTCTTCCCTCCATTTCTTCAGTGTAAATCCAGGCTAACTCATGAAAGACTTACACTAGAGGCTGGGGAGCAGCATCTGACCCCCAAATTAGAAGATAAAAGCCTGAGATAAGAAAGGAGGAGGGAAAGATCATGCTAGAGCATGTTCCAAAGGACAAAAATCAGTAAAACTGGAAAGTATCAGCTTCCAATGAAAAATGAGTATGAAGTATCCCTAAACAGAAGCAAACCATGCAGTCCAATTTTGTGAGGTTTTCAACAGGGTAATAAGTTATATGAATATTTCTGAAGGGCTAGGACAAACAAAAAATAGCTTAACAATGAGTAATTTGGGAGTATCACCAAAGAAAATAAATCTGCGTGTTACTTAACGCTGTTTTTTCTAATACTTCTATCTGGATCTCTTTCATCTTCTTTTGCGCTGGCATCCTACTTTCTTCTCTCTTTTTCAAAGGGGAAAAAGACAAGACAGAGATAGCAGGTGATAATGGATTAAACATGTTGACTGCACAACAATTACATGATTATACCCTAGCAGAAATTGTTCAATAGCACATTTAAGACATACAAGTGAAAAATGCTTGGACTTAGTTCAGTCAGGGTTCTGAGTAGCCCAGCACATAAATTAAGATGCAGAATGGTCACTTGTGTGTTCTCTGAAACATCGTCCTGCACTGCCCCTGGCTATTAGCCAGCTCAGAACTGCAGCAGCCCACACTGCTCTTCTGCAACAAGCAGCCACAGATGGTCTGTAGAGGATCAGCAGAAGCGCCAAACTCCTAACCAGTAAGGCAGACAGCTACAGAAAAACCTCTGCCCTTTGAACTAGGGACATTCTCTTGGTGAGAGGTCTCTCTGCTGTGCCAGAGTTTCTTGGCATTTTAATATCCAGCCCTAGTCTTCACATTGAGGAGGTATTCCACATTACCAGAAACTCTGGTTGACCTTTCCTTACTGTGAAAGAAGGAAGTGTCCCTGATGCTGGAAAATGCTGATGAGGCTTATTCCAAGCTGTTACACCAAAACGGGATGTGAAAAGGTACAGTGGTCCTAGGGGCACTGTGCTTTAGGCTTACCTTTGTTCACTGAATCTCTGTGTGTTCAAGCACATCTTTACCAGTGTTCCCATGATCGGATGCTTGGTTTCTAAAGGCTTGGCGCTCACGGAAGATCAGAACAGCAGAGGTCTGGTTTGTAACTGAGCTCTGAGTAATGCAGATATGAGCTACACCACCACCATCCTGTGTGACTGGCGCTGCCTTCGGTCGGGATCAGAAGTTTGTAAGTAAATACCTAAACTGTAGAAGTATTCGAGCAAATTCTTTGACTGACTGCAATTAGCCTGACAGAAATCAACTACTGAATTAAAAAAAAAAAAAAAATTGTAATGTAAAATCATTAGTACAGAATCTGGAAAAAAAAAAATCAATGCACTAAAAGAAAACAGTCTGGCTTCTGTAAGGTCATACTTTGAGTCTTTGTCCATCCAGAAATAACCCAAAATAAAAAAGAAATCTCAACGTCCCAGTGGCTGTGAGTTTTTCTATTCATGGCACAATATTCATTATCTATTAATATCTAGACCCAAAATGGGTCACCATCAGAGGTTTTGACATCAGGACATGTTTTGAGACATGTCTGTTAGCTGGGTATCGTGGGGCGTCGGGAGACAAACTAACATGAGACTCAGCAAACGAGCAAAGTACTGTTCCGCAAGAGGAAGACTTGCACAGACTTATTTTCTTTGCTTATGAGGTTTTCCTGGTATCCACTGCAGCTGGGGCACCACAAAGTAAGAGTTAGGACTTTGCTGAAGCCCTTTGGACAGAGAATGATGCAGTGCTGAGGTGTGTTTGAAAATAATGACACTCTGGATATTCTCTTTTTAAACTGTCCCGGGAAGGGACAAAACTACCCTACTTACGCTGCTAGATGTTACATAACTCTGTTTAACCAGCTTGAGCTGGGAATCCTTCACTCTACTGTAAGCAATAAGCATTCAAAATTAAAAGAGCCTAACCTCATGAAACAGTTTCAAAATGTCCACTTCTCTTCTTCCTGTACTTCACTTCTCCAAGCTTGTGTCCCTAACTTGAAGAACTGAATCTTCCTTGGTAGAGGGGAAGAAAAACCTGAGCGAGGCTCACAGCTTTTAAAAGCTGGATTCTAAAATAAAGTATAAAATACAACTGTTAAAATCACTGGGTTGATACAATAGACTTCTTTCATAACAGCTACTGTTTCCAATTATTAAATTAGTTCACTTTTGTGTATTAAATCGAACCATAAACTCCTTGGGGCACAGCATCACTGTTTTCGATACAAAGTTAAAGAGAGAAGAGACCCATTCCTAATTGGAATTCTTCGGCTTTTCAGTAATACAAATACAAACCATAATTAAAAGTACTAAGATAAGAAGAAAGATAAGGTCCTGTAAATACCACTAAAAGTTTCAATTATCCCATGGCATTGAATGTTCATGGCTTGTTTTGCTAAAGAGCAGTTAAAGGCAGGTACCTCTGCAAGGCTCAAAGAGAAAGGAATGAAGACTTCAGTGCATAGTTCTTTCTTGAGGCCAAGGACAAAACCAGGCACTAGCCTTGAACCAAAACAGAGAGGAATGCATTAATATCAGTCTCCAAGCACTGTGAAACTTCCCAGCATGTAAAGAAGACTGACATTTTAGTCACACAGACTGCTAATTTTATCCAGGGAAGTGAACAGTATCTCAGTTGGCAGGGACCAGTTCTCCAGGTCTGAGGAGGTGAGCATCTGTCAGACAGAAGCGCTGCTTTGGGACTTTACAGACTGGAAGGAGCTGCTTCCCCATGACAAGTGAAAAATAAAGCCCTTTTCAGACTAGACTCACCAGGAATAAGGCAAACCTCCCTGTATGAGGGCAGAGACTCTGAACATGACTCTGTTGGTGCTTTGCCTCTAACACGGCTCTGAAAACCATGCTAGTGGTGACAGAAGACATCTATTTGTCTTCCAAACATAAGGCTATAAAAGTGACAGTTTAGAGTCAGATAGAAAAATTCTTTGCATACTTTTCTGTCTGGCTAATGTTAATGCATAGTCAGGGTTTGCTTTACATGCACAGTGCAGTAAGAATTAAGCGACAGATGGCTTCTCCCCCCTATTTGTTGTTGCAACATGGCTAGACAAACAATCTCCATCACTGGCAGATACTTGCTATGGAAACACCATGCAGGGATAATTAATTATTCTTGTCAGAAAGCCAAAATGCAATTGCATTATCTATTTTGAAATTACAAACACAATAAACTCTGAAATAATCATCTCTAAAGTAAAAGTAATTCTGCGTCCATCTCTGGGTGTAATCAATAAATCTATGGATTCAGCGACTGAAGAGGTGTTGCTTTGCAAGTTAAAAGTGCCTCGGCGCAAAGTGCTCACAGAAGTGTATGAATGGCACTGACATAAACCAAAACCATTAATAATTATTTTCCATTTAATTTGGCCCTTATGCAGATATGCAGAATACAAAACATGTTCCGTTTGGGGGGGGGAAAAAAAAAACAAACAAAAGGGAATACAATAAAAACTTCAGAAGCAATCCAAGCATCAATAAATTTCGGCTTTTAATTTTTGGGGGCAAGTTACACAGGCAGATTTTCTTTTTTGTAGTCTGTGTTTTGCTATACCTCTCTTGGAGACAGAGTTGTCTCTTCTACAATCAATGCACAAAACCAAAAGCAAACCACACCACCACCACACAACCCTTCCAACACCTTCAGAACTGAGGATGTTAGAAACCCTTCCTTTGACTCCTGGTTGATTTTCTACATGAATGCAACTTCTCCTTTGCTGGAAGAGCAGGTACTGTTGGAGACATCTGTATTTGAAGACAATGATGGACTTGACAGAGTATATCCCCCATTTTCAGGTGATGTGACTGTCATGGAAGGCCAAAATAGGCCTAAACATGTCCTGGCTTGTCCAGACTTGTTTTCCCTGTTCTACTTCTCTCCTGCTGATGGGGGAAGCAACCATGGGAGAGGAAGACAAAGGCCTGGTGTCATCATGTCTCTTCCAAGTTGTAAACAGGGTACCCACACGTGTTTATAGACTCGTTTGTGTTCTGCCCTAAAAGGGTAAAAGCAAGCCCTAGCTCTCCTAATATGGTCAAGCTGGCGAATTGCCATTCTGATGGGGTAAGCCCTGTGGCCAAAGAGCCCTTAGTCTCGGGCTGAATTGATAAGAGAGATGAGCAGGTGAACACAATGTGCTCTGCCTCAGCGCTCTCTGCCACCACATTCCTGCTCTCTGCTGTTGTATCCTGCCATGCTCTGCCATGCTTTCGCCTTATTTGCTCTGCAGCATTATACCTGCTGGGTTCCAAGCCAGCTTTGCTGCATAACAGCAAGCCCTGATGCTCTGGGCTTGTAAACCTGGAGAATGCTTTGCCTCTGTTTACCAGGAATAGGCATTAAGTGCCTCAGGATGTGACAAGAATTGTCGCCAGCACTGTGCCCATCTGCACATATGCAAGACATTGTGCCAAGACTGCACATCTGCAGGGCTTCTGCCGAGACTGGGAAAGGACATGGAGTCACCCAAGAGAGACCAGGATCAGGTCAGAGATTGTCTGCCTCCCTCCCTGCACCCTGTTAGAACCTGGGAAGCTCCAGAAGCCTTAAGGGCTAACAAGACACTGACAGAACTCCCTTCAAGTGTTTGGGTGCTGTCTGAAACTACTTTAGCCCTGGGAATCCAGAGATGACATTTTGTGAGTAAATATTCAAAAGCCTCTCTGTAACCAAGACAAGAGCCTCCTGCCTTAAGCGGAAAGAAGCCTCTTGAGCCCTCTAGGGGGCAAGCAGTGTATCAATAGCAAGATCCTCTTTCCAGTTCTAACAATTTAATGTTTGTCTTATTGATAGTGTACCAGAGAGGATGGAAGAGGAAGAAGGAGGGATGCCTAACATTTTTGACATGTAAAGACATTCACAGTCTGAGGAAAATCCCAGCGAAAGGGAAGGGAGTAGAAAGCATGTTGCTAATTCTGCTGTACATTGGTTACTCCTTTAATTCAAGCTGTCTGTCCTGTGTACAGTTGAAATGAAACTCTGAATTAAATAGTTGTGCTTTTGTAGGTAGTGTGCTTTTACTAGCAATTAATTAATTCTGGTAATCAGGAAATGGGTTATGATTTCACACTTTGAAAAAAATAAAGGGGTTTTGTTTTTTTTTTTTCACCTTTGGTAATGGCCCACTCAAGATTAATTTATTCATCCTTAGGAAGCTGCAACAGAAATCCTGCCACGTTTGTGATTATAAGAGTATTTATCACTGAGATAATGATGTAGAAATGGGTCTCTACACAGCTCTTACAGATCCCTGTGGCTCTCACTGGGGCAAATACACCATCCAAAATGCACCCCACTAAGAAAAAAACCCAACAATGTGATAATGAGAAAGCAAAAAAACAGCTGAAGTCCAAGTGATCTCTGCACAAAACAACAGAAGGCAGTAAATACGTAGCGTTAAAAGCAAAGGAAGGAAATTAAACAAGTCTGTAAGATTTTCAGAAAGAAGTACCATAATCATGTTCCAGCTGAATGAGAACTAAGTGCATGGAGAGGGCAAGGGAGAATAACAAACACAACACTCCCATAACATAGTATTAATAGAGTATAATATTTCTACAATATGAAGCTTGAAGCTGTGTCTAATATTCAGTTTCATTAAACCACAAAATCAGTCATTAAATAGAGAAGAATGAGGCAAAAAAGTAAGACAACTACATCATAATGCTGGTTAGAGATCTAAGGTACCAAAACTTAAATTAAAACAATGAATTAGAAAGTTCAGAGATCTTCACAGTGTGAAGTCACACTCAGCAGATATCAATCTCAGTATTTAATACACCAGTGGAGGTGTTTGAAGTATGTGGGAGTAAGTGCTACACAACATCCCTAATTAACCACCCAGAGAACAGCTCTCGAGGCTTATTCCACACAACTTTAGCTAACAGAACAGGGATCTCCGTGACTGGAGTAGCTGCCGCTGGCAATCGGGCCTGGCTCTATAGAACTGTCCCTGGGGCCCCCTTCACGAACACTGTAAGCCTGCCAAAACCCTGCAACCCTCGGTCAGCCTGCAGGGACAGTCAAAGTACACAGCTGGCCTCTCGTCTCCACCAGCTGTAAAGGGCTACAGACACACTGTGTGACGGGGCACTGCAGCAGCAAGGCAGGGAAGTGAGAAGACAGTAGACACTTCCCCTAGGACCTGGGTGGAGTCTTTCCACTTTAGGAAGACCAGCAGAGTCCCAGAAAGAAGGCTCATGTCTCTTCTCTCAGCACTGCATTTCTGCTCTGCGGAAAAGTAAAGGAATTCAATCCCCATGGAAATTCACTGAGAAATGGGATGGAATGCAGGGTAGAATCTAGTGCTGAGCCTTGCTGTGCCAGATCCTCAGAAACTGCATTTAAATAGCGGCGTGACAAAGACCGAGGTGATAATGGGCAGCATCAAGTGTGGAGAGGGATAAGTCTTACCACAGGGACCATTCTGCAAAAGTGCACAGCAGCAAATAAGCAAATGAGAGCACAGCATTTAGCAGCAGGGAGAATGAGAATGAGGGACTTCCTCTTAGGACTGCAAAGCAGGGAAATTTGCATGATTTCTGGCATTCTAATCTAGTGCTTGCAGAAAATATAGATGGGCTCAAAACAGCCACCAAGGGCGATACTTTCTGCTGAAGAAAAACAATTTAAAGCAATTCAGAACAAAACAGAAGTAACCTGTGGACTGAGGAATTATGGCCTCTTACCTTGTATCTCACCAGCAGGTCCCAAACTCTTACATACAGGAGATGCTAATACTTTATTGCTTTATTCTCTTGATGCTTCCCTCTGTTTATCCTGATCTTAGCTATTTCCTATGTTTTAAAATCAGGAAGGACAGGTTAGTTGTCATTCAGTGGTGGTTTGCAACTGTGCAGTTACACAAATGAAATGCTCTTCACAGTTGCATGGTTTTAACACAACCGTAGAACACAAAATCAGGGAGAACTAAAACTCTAAAGCCCCAAATTTGGTGCAAGTAACATATGTAAGTAAAATGTATGTAAATATGTAAGATAATATGTAAGATATTATGTATGTATATGTAAGATAATACATAAAAATGTATGTAATATATGTAAAATATGTAAGTAACATATTTGTGGCCCTGCCCTGAGGCCAAGTTGGATGAGGCCTTGAGTGGGAGATGTCCCTGCCTATGGCAGGAGGTTGGAACTGGATGAGCTTTGAGGTCACTTCCAACCTTACCATTCTGTGATTCTACGATTCTTAAAGCATAGGTGACAAAATCAGGATGAGTCACTAGCAGAGGAGAATATTTGGTTTCTGAAAATCAAGAGGGACGGATGAAATTCTCTTCATTTTACAATAAGCTCTATCAGAGGCACAAGCATTTGTATTTTAATGAATATAACCCAAGCTATGAAAAGTCAATTTCAGTTGTCATCCTTGTTAAAACTGTAGTCTGCACAGCAACCTCTAAAGCAGTAGTTCCTTAACGATCTACCCATTTCCTAGCTCTCACCTTCTAGGGGCACGGATAGGTCAGACAAGGAGGAAGCCAGTGTGGAAAGACGCAGACCACAACGTGCACAAAAAAATGTACCAAATAGCAGAGTATGGATACTCAAATCGGCAACGGCAGCTCCGCTGAAGGCAGTGTGCCCACAGCACAGCCCAGACATAATGAAACACTGAGTTACCTTTCCTTCAACACCACATCATGGAAACATCATTACATCAATGCTGTCACCCTGAAACTTCTTTATGGGGATCACACTCACAGAATTCAGTGGTACACCAGAAGTCCCTTGCAGTTACACAAGGATAAAAATAGTTCCCCTATCAAGAAACTAGTACAAGGACACGTGAACTTCCACGCCAGCACTCTGCTCTCACACGCTGCCTTCTGAAACTCTGATGTTGTGGCTGCAGACAAACCAACCCAGTTTTGAGAATTCCTCCCACCACCTAGAACACACAAAGAGAAATTCCAGCACAATCTCTGGAGGCTGTAGTACTTTTACAAGACCGTTGGGTTTTCTAGAAAGTATGGATGTCAGAAAGCCTGCAAGGCTGGCAGGATGCACCTGTGCCAACTGAATGCACAATGATCCTTCAGGAATGCAAAACCACCCAGATTTGCCATGAGAAGATGGAATTTTTTCTTCTACGATCGGCCTTTCCTTGATTTATTTTGTTTTAAGAGTTGGCTTTGCCTTTAAATCTTAATGGACAGTTATTGAAGCCATGTGAACACTGCCTGTAACTTCTGTGGCATTTAGACTAGCTGAGTGTATTCCATTATTTGCAAAGCATTGCACACTTACGTTTATAAAATCATTTACTTAAAGTTCCAAAAGTTAACAAGCAAAATTTTGCTTTCAAAATTCATTTAAGTCTTCACATGAACTAGTTCAAACTTTGGCTTAAGTAGTATTTTGTAATCTCAGAAAGGTTCTGTGATGAAAGGTGGGCTGGGAAGAGGAAGCAAACATCAAAAGATTGTGGACTTCCAGTCAGTATAGATACTGTATGAACTCCAGGTGGCATCCTGAAATGAGAGCCCGCAGTCTGCAGCTTGTAATGTATGAGTATACAAAAAAATAACTTTAACTTCTAGTATTTTGCCTGATGGATTTCTCCAACACTGTTACTCACAGACCCCAAAATGACAATCCTGCACTCCATAGCTTTCAGAGAACACATTCCTGCCCACTCTTGGAACTCACAGAGAACAAAACACCTGCCTTAATGCCCTACTCATTTTTTCACCAATCAGATACAGCACAAATGTCCCATTCTCCAAGATGAAGTTCTGCTAGGGTTGAATTTGGCTCCCTGTCTACCTGCCACAGAGGCTTACTGGTCACGCTTTGTGATGAGCTTTCAGATAGGGCTGTCCCAAAGCAATCACCAGGGAGCTGTGCAGTGCTCGCCAGAAAGGCTAATTTGGAAATCCAGTTCCCAGAATGAAACACTAACACAGGATCCCTCGTTCACTGGTACCTGAATGTCTGCAGTCCTCACAGAAGCCTTTCTTTAGTATTTGAACTAATAATGCAACCTACAATACTCAGACACTTTTGCATTCAGTACAGCTGATGGCTTTTTGATACAGGTTGCAATGTAATATAATTCTGACAAATTAATTTTCATAATCCAAATAGAGAGGAAATTGCATTAAAGAGTGGTATGAGCAGATAAAAGGCAATGGACTGAAGCAAAATACAAACGGAAAAGGCAGCTTAACTTCTCACCAAGAGAACAGTCTCCCCTAGATTCCTCCTGTGGGCCTTGTTGTTGCTCTTTGTGACAAGATTCTTCCTATCATCTATTCCTGGTTACATGATACATATTGCACTTGAATACTAAACCCAAATCTTAACCAATCAAATATGAACAATAAAAAAGAGTCACAATCTGTATCAGAAATTAATTTTCTAACCGTTCCACTTGAGTTTGTCTTACAAAGTATGTTTCGCAGTTATCTCAGTTACTCAGCTTCACAGGTCTGTAAAAGATCAGCCTAAAATGGAATGCTTTCTTCACCAAATGATCAGAGGATAGTAAATATTAACCTACACCACCCTAAACCTTTCTTTTCTTGGCTTTTATCATTCTGTGATGAATGAAAAACTGCACCTCTAGAATCGGTGTGGACAATAAGGTTAGAATTCTATATTCGGTTAGGTGCTAAAGGCTTTCTAAGAAAACTCTTCTTTAACATGCAGTCATGCATCATCACTTCTTTGCTTTTGTTGGAGAGTTCAGAAAAAGCAAAATGGCAACAGGTGCAGGTGACTGTCAGTGAGGAAAGGACCAGGGAGAGAGGGCACTGTCCTCCTGTGCTCTGACAGGGCGATCATTGCCAAGTGCCAAGCAGCGAGAGAAGCCGTGTAAAAAGTTGATATGGCTCAGAGTCTGCTCAACCTTCCTGAAAGCGTGGGACATTGCCATGCAAGGAGTGAAAGACAGCTGCAAGTTTATTAGTGACTTTCCATAGTGACAGGAAGTATCAATTTGCAGATTTGACATGTTCAAGGCTAAAAACTTCACTACTCAAAGAAGAAATTACCTCTGAGCTTAAGGAGTTCAAATGTTACAGTGACAGTAAAATGTAGGAGTGGTTTTGAATACGACGGCTTCTCTTCAGAGCCAAAACAAATTAACAACCAGAAAAGACTGCCAAAGATCAAAGATATTCAAAGAGAAAAACCAGTGTTTATTATTTCAGTCTTTCATGGTCTGCCATCTCCTCTACTTTTCTTTTCTGCTTTTATGCTGTAAAAATGTTATGTTGTGTAAATTACTGATAAAACATCTGTACCGTTTTATAACTTCCAATAACCCAAAGGATGAAACCAGATACTTGGAACAGAAATAAAACCCTTGTGAGCTGTGACCCGAAAATCAGCAACAAGAGTAAAAACATGGCCAGGTATATTCTAGTAGAACTTTTATATTGCATTGTTGTTGGGGAGTGGCTGGCAGATAGAGGCCATTC
>VWYK01036096.1:362-10435 GCA_013399775.1 Semnornis frantzii
AAACCCAAACAAACAAAAACCAACAACAAAAAACCCACAAACAAACAAAACCCCCCAAAAAACCAACCAACCAACACAAAAATCTCGGTTCTTAGTTTTGCCCCAAGACATAAGCCACTGACGATGTTGTGTTGTTACTGCTACCTGCTGGATTCTTCTGCTGTGTCAGGAGAAGTCATCACCCTTGGAAGACTTGTATCACATGTGGTCTGCACTCATCCGGTGCAAAATGTTGTCACTTTAGGAAACATCCCAGGGGTAGACAGTACCCTTCCAGACCTGCTTTCCTTTGTTTGTTCTCTGCCTTGAACTTAAGCAGCTTCACAAATCTACTTTATTTTCTGAGAAGCTCTGTGGAATCCAGAATGTTATGCAGATTAATAAATGTTTGTTTTACACTCTGGCCTCAGTCTCAAACAAAAAAATCAGTCCCACAGTAAGGGACAGCTCAAACTGAGATAATACGGATTATTATTTAACTGACAAAGACGCTCTTTTGCCATCTTTTGTGGCTTGAAGTTCTCATCATCACTAGGCCAAGCTCTCAGGAGTGTCTGACAATGGTAGCAGTGGCAATAATTTATTCATCTTTCAGCACTCAAGACTATACTGGTCTGCTCACCCTTGGAGTTCTGGTCTCAATTTGCTCACTCTACATGTTTCGCAGTTTCAAAGGTAGCTGATATTCATTGATTTATAACCTTGAACTGCTTCACGCAAAGCAGACTGGACAGGGCCCTTGGCACTTGGGACTTGGCACAGTTGTTATTTAAGAGGTTAAGATGGAAACAAGTTCCAGATTCAGATACATTCTTACAGAGTTGTTATTTAAGAGGCTAAGATGGAAACAAGTTCCAGATTCAGATACATGCTTACACAAACGACAAAATTTCTTTGTCCATAGAATCCATGCAGGCAAATTGTGCTCTGCATAGAATTTCCACACAGCAATGAGCATCCAAAGCTGCTTAGAGAGTGCCAAGGACAGTGCTGCAGCTGTGCAAGGGAGAGGTCATTTCATCAGCTAACAGCAAGAGCCAGAGGCTTATAAAGCTGCAGACCCCACGATTGCTCCACAGGTCACTGAAAGGCTCCTTCCATCAGAATCAGTATCAGCACATTTTCAAGAGACTTGCTTCAAAATAGAATGTCTCTTTCTGTGCTGGCTGATCAAGAAGCTGAACACAGCAGGAACATGCTAAGGACATTAAATACTGCCACGGGAGAATGCCTGGGCCCACATTACTTAAGGCAATTTAATTTGTCATTAAAATGCTATAATTTGATTACAATGGCTGCAGAAAGCAGACACATCACAGCAGCATAACCAAAACTTGTGTATTTGCCATGAGCTCAGGCCTGGTGAAAGATTTCAGCTGCAAGTACACTTGCAACTAACTGTACCCAACATGCCAATTAGACTTCCATCTTGTTTAAGGGTCTCCAGTGAACACTCCCCTCCAGTCTGCATAAATTGCCACATGATTTTGTACACAGTGACTCCTGCTCTCAGGGAATGGCTCTCAAAAAACAATTTCAGTGGCTTGTAATGAAGTGCTGGTTTTGACAGAATTTGGATTCCTTCAGAGGCATCTCACTTACGTACATGCACCCCATCTGAAAAATCATTTTGCCTTTGGTTTTCAGTCCCTCGAAGAACCTGATTGATCTAAACTTTTTTTTTCTCTTTTTTTTTTTTTTGTTTGTTTGTTTTTCTGGTTTTTGTGAAGGGACACCAATACATCTCAGGTTAGAAGAGCAGAGGAGAATACCTAAGCTTTCCAGACTCCAAGAAGGAGCACATTCAAACACATGGAATTTGCTTAACCTTTCTCTGCAGACAACTTTTCTATGAACCACATCCATGCTAATTTCTGGTTTAGCGCTAAATACTTCATTACTGGGAGATCAAGTCACTACAAACATAAAGATCACTGAAATCAATGGAGATCTATTTTATCTAACTAACAGTAGAAAAGTAATAAAAATGCAAAATTTTACATGTTCAGAAATCTTCATAACTACCTTTGACATTATCACAAGGGAAGAATCTGGGTCAACTGCCTCTCCTATGCTCTTTTGTTTTCCAGGAGCAAAGGATGACATTAGTCCAGTTACTGCTTCTGTTGTGACTGTGAGTAATTATTAGAACCATTCACTTTGGGATGTACTCAGATGTCCAGAAGAAAACCCATTTCTGAAAGTGACCTTGTGGCTTCAACAAGAACCTCTGGTTAGATGGAAAAAAATGTTAATTGAGATTTGATGACTTCTGCTGTGGAAACTGTGATAAATAATCCTGGTGGTTCCTTCTAACCTTAAAGAAAATATACAGATAGACACTTCATTCACTTAATTTTTGATACCCACATACTAATGAGTCAGCTGATGTATCAAATAAAGACTTTTATCTCCAAGTCAAGTACAATAGCTGAATTCTGTATCTTTTCTTCCTCAATTCTGAGCAAAAACCCCTCAGAGAACCTAAGCAGGAAGAAAGGGTGAAAGGATCAAAAGATTCATTAGGGTTAAAAGTGCAAATGTTCAAATGCAACTCCAGTCTCCCTGACTGGTAAAAACTCAATTACTGTTGAAAACTCTCCCTTTCAGTCACTGTGGACTTTGGCCAGCAGTTCCAAAAGATTTTGAGGAAGATGAAGATACAGATGTATATTGCACATGAAATCAGGCTAAAAATCACTGCAAAACAATCCAAGTTTGTAGTTGCTGTTATTTCCTCTTCTTCAGTGGAACTGAACTAACAACTGAGTTATGGAAGGAAGCTATAGAAGTCTTCTCTGACTCCACACACCCCTGGAGAGTTGTTCAATTCTTTCAAACCATTAATGAAAAGACCTCTTCACATCCTTTAGTCTAGTGACTGTAACGTCATAGCTTACCTCTTTAATTCGCAGCTGAAAGTTTGTGATAAGAAAAAACAGGAAACAAACTTACAAATAAACAAAGACGTGTTCAGGGTGGATCCATATCCACCTAAAAATTAAGACTTTCCATTATGAAAGGTACCTAGTAATAAACCATATCTGCTTTTTACAGTAAAGACATATTCATTCAATGTACTTTTATGCTCTAAAGTTCAATAGAGCCTCCAATCAGATAACCTGTTTCCATTCCATGGCTGTTTGAAAATAACTGAACTAAAAATAAAATAGAAGTATGACAAATATACTGTAGTTGTGCACATAATGACAACAGGTAAGAACGCTGTAGTTAAGAACCTCTATGGCCTTCCACAAGCCTCTGTCTTTTCAGGTATTTGCATTTTTTTCAGTATCTGTAACAGTTATTAAAAAAAAGTTGGTTGATCACTACTCACCATCATATCTCAGACACAATTGAAAGGCTCAGTTTCTTCATTGTGGCACCTAGTTAAGCAGGACTGGAAGGGAAGGAGACAGATGCCTTTCAAAGGCAGGCAGATAGCGACTGCCTGGATACATAGGTTTCTTATATACATGCCATGCTATCACTAGCTCACTGCAGACCCAGTGCCTGATAGTCTCACTGGAAGTTCCCATTACAGACCAACAGATATATGAGTTTGATTTGCTTCTTGCCCATCAGACTGTGCCAGCAGAGCAAGGAACCTGCACAGTCAGAGCAAGCCAATGCAAGAACCTTAGAACCTTAGAACCTTAGAACCTTATCAGTACAGCAGACTTTAACAGCTCTTCTTCTAACAAGCCAGAGACTGATTTAGGGGTTGAGGTAATCTATCACAACCTAAACACACACATTGATGAGTCTCTCAACCCACATGGCATACACAGTGACAATGCACCAGCCTCAGGGATGATTCTCCTCCTCCCTGCAATGGAAGAGGCTGCAAAGACTCTGAAAGCCGGCACTGCCCCAAAGGAAGCATTTTTGGAAGTAACAGCATTTCTGAGAGGCTCACGTCACGCTGCCCACGGACTTGAGCTGCAGCATTGGCAGCTGCGCCCGCTTTCCTCACCCACAGGCAGCCTGTTCCCAACATATGCCACCAGGTGTTTATGGGAGATGAAAAGGAACCAACAGGGCTTTGTAAGGCCTCCCAGTTATGCTTTCTGACAAAATACAATTTCTGAAATACACTACCACAACTGAGCTTTTAATTTGTCTCATTTTAAATAGTTGTTCAGGCAAGAGCTAAGGGACTAGGGGGAAGTTATATTAATTAAAAAGAAGAGCAACAGTAACCTCCTGGTGAGGACATCGATCTGGGAAGAGACTGCTGTGCACACAGTGAACTCTGGCTCACACTCCAACCAGTGAGGGTTACAGCACTCTATCACACATTGTCCTTTCCTGACAGAACTGGTAGAGTACCTATATTGCCAGCACTTATATTTTTGTCAGGAATTGCGAGATATCTGATATTTTTTCTGAAGACCCTGCTACTGGAGTCAAAGTGATTGCATAAGAATAACCACTCTCTATACAGGTCATGGCCTTCTACCTATCAAAGAGGGATCACAGAACTACTTCAACTGGAAAAGACCTCTAAGATTCTTGAGTCCAACCATTGACCTAACACCACCATGGCCATCAAGCCACATCCTGAAGTGCTATGTTCACATGTTTCTTGAACACCTCCAGGGATAGTGATTCCACCACCTCCCTGGGCAGTCTGTTCCAATGCCTGACCACTCAGTAAAAAAATGTTTCATAATATCTGATCTAAAACCTCCTCTGACACAATTTCAGGCCATTTCCTCTCATTCTATCACCTGATACTAGGGAAAAGACTGACCCCCACTCCAACCTCCTTGTTGTAGAAAGCAATGAGGTCTTCCCTCAGCCTTCTCTTCTCCAGACTAAACAGTCATAGTTCCCTCAGTTTTTCCTTGTAAGACATGTTTTCCAGGTCCTTCACCTGCTTCGTAGCCCTTCTCTGGAAATCCTCCAGGACATCAATGTCTTTCTTCTAATGAGGGCTCAAAAATTAACCCAGTATTCAAGGGGCATTCTCACCAGTACCGAGTACAGGAGCACAATCACTTTCCTACCCCTGGCCACACTGTTCCTGACAGAGGCCTTCTTGGCACCTGAGCACACTGCTGACTCAGCTTCAGCCAGCTGTCAACCAGTACCCCCATGTCCTTTCCTGCCAGGCAGCTTTCCAGCCACTCTGCTCCGAGCTGTAGAGATGCCTGGAGTTGTGACCCAAGTGCAGGACTGGGCACTTGGCCTTGCTGAACATCATAGAATCGGCCTTGGCCCATAGATCCAGATCATCCAGAAGTTAAGTTTATTTTATTTTTTAGCTTTAAAATGCATTAAAGACCTCTGAAACATGGACTTCTGAAAGGTAAAGGTTCATCCACCTTTCCTTTTTCCTTCAATTTCATGAGATTCAAGTCAAACTCCTTTTGAGGATAACCTAGTTTGGGGGACTTGGAACTTCAAGGCTAGAAACAGTGGTGGTGAAATGAGTGAGAGAACCAAGTGAAGAGAACATCCATCTCACATAAAGCTCTCTTCTCTATTATGAACACGAATTAAAGGAACTTCAGGGAGTAGAGGGAGAAATCCACTAGTCTACATTGCAAAATGCCTGGGATTATCTGGCACACAGATCATCACACAGACATCCAAAGTGGAAATCAAAACAGACTCTGACATAGAGGAAATTCGTGTTAGCAAAGTGGACATAAAACTCCAGTTAGCTCTTTGCCTCAACTGTGACCTCAAGGGTTCATCTGAGAGGCAAAGTACCCCACGAGGGTGGTGAAGCCTGAAAAGCCAGTCCTAGGGCTGCATCTGCACTACACATAAGCGCATAGTTACTGGTGCTGTACTTAGGATTTTCCATAAGGCACCAATTTAATTTTAAAGTATGACTTTTATGTAACTAGTACATTTTGTGCAAACCTGGTTAACTCTATGCCCTCAAAATACCATACACTTCTCAGCATATAAATCCCAGACCTTGACATCTAAAGAATGCTTGGCAGATCTAACAAGAAACATAGCCAAGCTAGAAGTCAAAGGCGTTTGCTAGGTTTCCAGTCAGCCAAGAATATTAACACTTTGCCCTTACCTAAAAGGAATAAGATTTTTGTTCTGCTAGAGACAGTGCATGAAGAGATTATTATAAGACAGTTTTCGTGTGATCCTCAAAACATTTCTGCGCTTGGTTGGCTTTGAAGGTATGCGGCACGGGAAGAACCCTCCAAGACCTGCAAATATGAATTCAGAGTCCTGGCTGCTTTTGGTAACCTCATCCCATTTCTCAGGACAGAAACTTCTTCCTATGTGCACAGAAATGGAATTATCTGGAATATGAAATAGCTAAAAAAGAGAGAGTTTCTCTCAGGTGACAGCCTGCCATTTCTTAGCTCCTGTTCACTGCATATCCCTTCTGAAAATGCCACTGTTGAAAATCAAGAGAGCCTGCCTTTCCAGTGCCTTGAACTCAGAGAAAAATAGGAGAGGAAAGGATTCCAGAGGACTGATCAGCCTATTTCCTGACCCTAGGGCACACCTAGATCTATGTTTGAGATTCTTATTTTGACAGGACTTCAGTCACAGCCTCTGTGGTGCTCCCTTCTATGCATCTCTTCTGCTATGGTACTTCTAAATTTACCCTAAAATCCAGCCCAAATAGAGGCACACGTTAAATCAGGATGGTTAGGTTTCCATACTCTACTGACTTCCTTCACGTTTTTATTGGCATGACTTCATCACAGGCAGAGGAGCAGTTTTGCACCAGCTAAGGGTCTCACCAGTACGTGATGACATCAGTGAACAAACTGTGGACAAGGAGACCTGTGCAGAACCTTCACTCAGCTTTTGGAGAAATAGGACATCTTTTCATAGAAGTGCAATAGACATTTCTTACAGTCAAACTAGATTTTACCGGATTTTACACAAAAACACTCTTGTTTACTCTGGATGCAGTGAGGGAGCAGCATAAGTTGGCTGAAAATGTTGGAAGGAGCAGAGCCCTCCATGCCAGAAGATAGCAAAGGCCAAAGGATCTGGCTCCAGCTCACTGGCCTGCTTCCCACTCCTCAGGGCTGACGGATCTCCACCCAAGACACAGCCTGAACTTGGACTATCCACCCATTTTCAAAATGCCAGCAGGCTCTGGCTTTTGTGGTGAAGCCCCATATGAGGCTGCAAACTTGAAGGCTACTCCCAGTTCCTCTAGCCTCAACCCTGGGCTGCTTGGCTTTTGGAAACTCCAGGGCAGAAACTGTCTGCCTCCTGCCCCAAGATCACTGCTGGAGATGTAGAGGGGTTGTCCTCTTCTAGGAGCACCCTTCTGCCATGCAGGATGGAGGAGGGGGCGGGGGGAAGGAACTGGATACGGTAGGAAGAAGGAGAGGAAAAAGGAAGAGAGGAGGTCCTCCTGACAAATGCATTTGTGGGTTTTACAAATGAGACAAATCCTCCTCCTGTAATTGACTTGGGCAGAACAGTTTAGAAATCCACCCTAGAACAGCAATGGCCCACTTGGTACCGGATCACAATACGAAGCTCAGTCTACAAAGCAGTTTAGCATTGACAGGACATTACAGGCCAGATTCCGTTCCTTTATCCCGTTATTTCTACCTGTGTCTGGGCTGCAAGAGAACTTCCTCGTCACGAGGGACAAGCATACATCTGACAGTCAGGATCAGCTTCCTTTTTGCCAGCCCATTCACACAGAGAAGGCTGGAAATGGGACCAATCCAATACTGTTTTCTAGCATAATCTAGTCCCTGTTGACCTTGGAACTCCAGAATTAATTTGGGCTCTGCCCAAATGATCCCTCTTTTGGGTTTTCCTGTAGTGCTCACGCTGCCAGGCCAAGCCTGTGCAGCAGATAGGAGCAAACACAACTGATTCATCTGCCACCAAGTTAGTAGAAGCTTTTCTGCTCCTTTCTGCAGCTCCATATGCAAACTTTCCTCTAAAAGAAACAGCATGAAAGTTGTCACCAAGCACACCACAAATGGAAATGCCGTATTTTAAGAATCAGAGCCTTCACAACTAGGAATAATCACAGGAATGCCCCTCTTGCACAGGCCACAATGTTCCCATTATCATTTTCTTCCCCAGCAATAAATTCTGGGTAAACTGGATTACATTTTGGTTAGGCTTGTCTTCCTAGGAGACCTAGGAGGTTCCAAGGGGAAAAGAATTCATTAGTCACTCATTATGCACACTATTACATTATTGCAATAAATACTTACCCTTCTTGCTGAAAACAAAAAATTCCTCAGAACAAACAGAAAATACTAAACCACTCCTCTGAGTTCATCTTTTTGGCATCCTCTCCCACCTCCACAGGCGAAGAGATGCCTGCACAACTTCTAGTGCAGCCTTCTTTGTATTATGAACCATTACAGGCTCATTTTTCCACCAGGCCCCAGCCTTCTCTCTGTCTCCAGGAAAAGCCATCCCCAATAGCAACAAGTATATAGGCTGTCTTATCCCCATTTTTCTACATGTTACTTGACGATTACCTTTCTTCTCTCAGCACTGCATTTCTTCTCTTAACACTGCGTTTCTCATTTCTTTGCTGGTGTTTTTTCGTTTGGTTGGTTGATTGTTTTTTAAAATTTTATTTCAGTGCTCACAACTATGATACCAGGCTGTTCACTAGCCCTGACAACACCCATTTCTATAGTCATCCTCACAGTTCATTCATTCTGTTCTATTAAATTTGTCTCTGCCAGCCCTCATGCTGATACATTCCTAAAAGGTCTGTCTCCTCCCTCCTCTATCCTTTCTAAAAGCTTTGCCTTGCTACTTACTGCCCTTCAGGCACATCATATACTCAAGTGCAGCCTATGCAGCAGCAGCTGGGTAGACACAGTCTATGCAACCCCAGTTCAGCTTCTAAGCTGCCTATCATCACTAGATCAGGTCATTCCGTGCTTGGTGCTCAAACAGCCTTGTAGTTTTCACTGAGTGAGTCATCCAAGGCTTGTTTTGTTACAAGCTCTGCAAGTCTTGAAGTGTATCCAGGACAACACATATCCAAGAACCTCCCCTACATGACTGAATCAACACCAGTTGTGAGTACTCACAGGCGCGACGCTCAGTGTTATCCCAGGAAAAGCATTCAGCAGCAGCAACTATAGCACTGAAATACTATTATGCATTGCCTTTTGGCTGAGCCTTGAACAGCAAAGAGCTACCTACAACTGTGGGCTTTGCAGGTATGTCCTAGTGGCATAGCAGCAAGAAGATTCGGGAACATACATTTCTGTGGGGAAAGTATTTTAACGGGTTTTAGATGCTCTTTCCTTTGGTTCTCCTCAACCTAATTCCTCTGCTGCCTTTTTCTGTCCCAGTCCCCAGTTATTCTGTCTTCTCACATTTGGCCCTGAATTTTGCCCCTCCCGGAAAATTCGTGCTGGTCCTAAATCCCACCTCTGCACCGATCTCTGTCACATCTCTGCCTCTCACCTATTTCTCCAGTTAGGTCTCCTTCCCTTCTCATTTCCATCTCCCAGCTAAGATCAGTCTGTTTTCTCTTTTTGCTTGCTGCAGCTGCTGTAGTAGCTGGGGGATCAGTGAAAGGACTGGAAGTGAAAGCCCTGCACTATATAACTGATAACTTTTGCCCCTCAGTAGGAGGAAGAATTGCCATGATGGTCTGCTCAGAGTTGGGCCTGTGCCAGACACGCTTAGTGCCGACAGACTCTTCCCTGACTTCATCTGACAAGGTCTAACAAGCCTTTCCTCAGCAGATGATGTTACAAGTTTTCTGAGGTTTTATAACAACTATGTTTGGGCTACATTCACAGAAGTGGCAGACCACACATGTGTGGTAACTGCCTTCCTAAACAGCAAGTCAACAAAGTTTAACCAATCTATTAAAAAAATCATAAGATGAGACACACTTTATCGTAAGAAAGAGATGAAGTGCTTTAGCTGAAAGTCTAAAAACACCACAGCAAAAGCGAGTTCAACTTGATCCTGACACATTCAAATTTGACATTTTACCAGCTACTGAAAAAAGGGAACTGGAAGACTCAGACAATGCACCCATGTAATTTAATGGCACGGCCACCTGAACTGTCTATAGTATGTTTCTTAGCAACTGAAGTTTTGTACCAGGTTAGGGTGGA
>VWYK01036098.1:0-12592 GCA_013399775.1 Semnornis frantzii
CCAAGCCAATCCATTCTGTGGTTCCATGGATTTAATTTCACCAATCTGCTGAAATGCAATGAGGAGGATTTAGTTCCAGAAGCTGTGGAGCAGAAGGTGTGCCCTGAGGTCCCACTACCACAACCTGCTCCCATGGCCAGGTTAAACCTGCTTATAGCATCCCTGACACAAACACACTGAAAATCCTTCTCAAAAGTTCTGCCACTTCCCTCAGAAGCAGATTTGAGCACTTCCAAACTGTGGGTATCTGAATTTCTGCTCAGATCCACCTCACTGCTAAGAGGTTTTTCTGGGTTGGGAGATGATTTCTTCTCCCTTTCCACTGTTACACTAAGCAGGCAACATCCCTTCCACCTTTCCACACAGATCATGTGTTTAAAAACCAACAAAAAAGGAAACCCTCCAACCTGAGGAGCTGGGAGCCTCATTCCAAGGTGTATTTAACAGAAGCTCCTCTTCCCTGCAGCAGCCAATTCTCTTCCAGCTGTCTGCACTGGTCCAGAGTGTGGCACTGCACATCACTCACATTCTCAAGGGGTCTACATCAGTCCAGAGGCCAGGATGAAGTCAAAGCTTTCACCACTACAGCTGCCCTGCAGCCTTCACACCTGTTCACACACAGGTTCTGATCTCTTTCCTTTACACCCAGTGCTCTGCACTGCACTGAAGTTCTGTCTCAATGCTTTGGGGGCTGCTCTCCTGTTTCCCAGTGCCTTGCCCACGCTGTGGTGCCACCAGCAGTAAACCAGGGGGGCAGTTCTGCCTTAAAGGTCCCTTGGGTATGACCACAAGCCCCCAGCACCATCTCCACAGATGGGTTTTCAGCCAGCTTTGCACCTTACAAGCCTTACAACACTGTGCTCTGAGTGAACAATTGGAAGGGATCTTAAATCACAGGAGCTGGAAGGGGCCTCCAGTAGACATTGAGTCCTACCACCCCCCACCAAAGCAGGATCACCCAGAGGAGGTTACACAGCAACACTTCCATGTGGGGCTTGAAAGTCTCCAGAGGAGGAGACTCCACAACCTTCAGGGCTCCAGCACTCTCACACCAGAGAAGTTTCTCCTCACGTTGAAGTGAAACTTTCTGGGTTGCAGTTTGTGTCCATTGCTCAAGGACACCACTGAACAGAGCAGGTCCCTTCTTGGCCCTCACCCTTCAGGTATCTGCAAAGATCACACAGATCTCCTCTCAGGTTGCTCCTCTCCAGACTAACCAGCCCAGGGTTCTCAGCCTTTCCTCATCACACAGATGTTAGAGAGCCTTCATGACTCTCACAGCCCCCACTGGATGCTCTCCATTATTTCCCTGGCCCTCTTGACCTGGGGAGCCCAGAACTGGATATAATACTTCAGGTGTGATCCCAGTAGGGCAGAGCAGATGAGGAGGAGAACCTCTCTTGACCTGCTGGCCTCACTCTTCTGAATGCCCCAGGAGACCATTTACCTTTTTGGCCACAAGGGCACATTGCTGTCCCATGGATGACTTCTTGTCCACCAGGACTCCAAGGTCCTTGTCCATGGAGCTGCTTCCCAGCAGGTCAACCCCTAGTCCATACAGGTGCCTGGGGGTGTTCCTCACCAGGTGCTGGAATCTACCCTCACCCTTGTTGAACCTCACTAGGTTCCCCTTTGCTCAGCCCTCCAGCCTCACCAGATCTCACTGAATAGCTGAGTTATCTCAGTCCAGTTCCCCTGCCATGGGCAGGGACACCTCCACTAACCCAGGTTGCTTAAGGCCACATCCAGCCTGGTGCACAGATGAACACTGTTGTGGCCTTTGCTGACCTCAGACCATCAGGAGCAGTGTTTGCTCATTTAAGCAACATGGCAGCTCTGCCATGGAGCAGGAATGAGACAGGTTGAGCTCAGCTCACCTCTAGCAGCAGTAGCTGTGCAGCATCTACCCACCCCTTTACCTTACAGGCACCAGCAAGCTCTTTAACTTGCTGCTCCAAGAGTCCTTCCAGGGACTGGACTGACTGTGGTCCTTGTGCAGCTCTCTGCCTCCCCTTTTCTCCAAGGACTGGCTCACTCCTGTTCTCCTCCCAGCTGATGGGAACTTTCTATCTTTATCATGGGTAACTGCAGCATCTTTTCTTAAGCTCTTCCTTGACACATTCTGTGGCTGTGAGCTAACAGAAACAGGAAGCTTTTTATCCAAGATAAAGTCTGGAAACTCCAGAGATTAGGAGTGCTTAATGTGGGGCCTGGCATGGGGAACACTTAGCAAACATCTCCTCCCAGCTCTGTCTCTCTTCTCCACTAACCTATTAGTGAAACGCAGCTCTCCTCTGTCACCACCAAGCTCCAGCCACCAGAGAAACAGCTTATGGAACCTCTTCTCCTCCACTTTTTAGAGAAATGAAGCCAGCCCAAACCAAACACCAGCAGGGCAGAATAAATAAGCAAGCAGGACACTTCAGACCCTGCCTTGGTCAGCACCAACTGAGCCCAGCTCAGGATGTCCACACAGAGCTGGTTCAGGAGCTGCTACAGTACATGTCAGCAGCATCTCACAGTGCAGAGCAGCATGTGCTCCTGTAACCATTCCTCCTGGAAGCCACACAACATCTGGCCCAGTGTGGCAATTTCTTTATTTGATGTCTCTGTTAAAAATTCAGCTCAACTTATCCATTCATGAGGGTTCCACACATTTCTGCCCACCACTATGTGCTGTGGTCATGTCTTGGACTTTGGGGTGTCAGCTGCTGACAAACTCCCCAGCAGGCAGAGCAGCAGCACAGGGAGGGGATTCTGCCCCTCTGCTCAGACCTCACCTGCAGCACTGCTTCCAGTGCTGGGGAACCCAGCACAAGGTCCAGAGGAGGCCATCGAGATGCTCAGAGGCTGGAGAACCTCCCCTGTGGGGACAGGCTGGGAGAGTTGGGGCTGTGCAGCCTGGAGAAGGGAAGGCTCCAGGAAGACCTCAGAGCAGCCTTCCAGTGCCTGAAGGGGCTCCAGGAGAGCTGGGGAGGGACTTTTGTCAAAGACTGGGAGCGTCAGGATGAGGGAGAATGGATTTGAGCTGGGAGAGGGGAGAGTGAGAGTGGAGAGGAGGAAGGAATTGTTGAGAGTGAGGGTGGGGAGAGACTGGCACAGGCTGCCCAGGGAGGCTGTGGCTGCCCCCTCCCTGGCAGTGTTCAAAGCTGGGTTAGATGAAGCCTTGAGCAATCTGTACAGGTGGGAGGTGTCCCTGCCCACAGCCAGGGGGTTGGAACTGGATGAGCTTTAAGGTCCCTTCAACTCTACCCATTCTTGGATTCCATGCAAATCCTCCAGAATGCCTTCTTCTACACAACACCTGAATTTCAGGACATGAGCTCAGGTACTCCAGGAGGCACCCAAAGCAATGCAGGAGTCCCTCTCAAAGCCATATCCATTAGAAGGTGCCAGGAAGGAGCTGAGCACAAGAAAAACATGTTGAGCTGGTGAAGCTCAAGAGATGCCACAAGTTCCAAGTTATCATTGTAGCTACAGCTGTCCTGACACAAAAGGACAGAAATTGTACCATCCAAATATCAGGAGAGGATGAGCAGGGCTTTAAAGTGTCAAACTAAGTGTGTTGAGCCACCTGCTGCAGAGGGGACACTGAATGAGCTTTTACAAGACCCATAAAGCCAATGCTCATATCAGGTCCACACCAAACCAGTCTTGTCTCCTGCACAGGACCAGGCCCAAACAGGATGGGGAAGTCAGTGTGCCCAGAGTGCCACTTGAGGCAATTTGCCAAAGCCAGCACTACCTTCCCATCTCAGCTTCTGGCAACAACCAACCTTGCAGAGGACTGAGCCAGACACCTTTTAACACATAAGGTGTCACAGAGTGAGCCACACTGGAGACAGCCTGAGCAGTGCCTGCAAAAATGGGCATGCAGGAACACAATCTGTGGACAGGCAAAAGCAAGGCAATTCTCCAGCCTGGAGCTGTTCATCTACCACCACCACCTCACCAGAGCACAAGAGCTGACAGCTTGGAGACTTCTGCCACCATAAACCACCAGATGTTGTCTGGGACATGCAGAGTGGTGCTTTCCAGCTGGGCAAGTTGGCATTACAACTCCCCAACAGCACCACTTCGAGCAGTGTATCAGACACTGCTCCCCTTCACAGGGTCAAGGTATGACTCCCCCCTGGGACATGCACCTCCCTCAGAGCAACACTGTCCCTGCTCTGGCATTCCTGGACATGTTTTGGCCTCCAGCACAGCTGGATTCAGAGGAAGAGATCATTTGTATACACTATGGCTGTATGATGTCAGGTGCAGTGATGAAACAGCAGAGGCACCTCCAGAGATGCTGCATGAGGGAAAGAAGGGATGGATTGAAGCTTGAGGAGGGAAGATTTAGAGTGGAGATGAGGAGGAAATTCTTGACAGTGAGGGTAGGGAGACACTGGAACAGGCTGCCCAGGGAGGCCATGGATGCTCCCTCCCTGGCGGGGTTCAAGGCCAGCATGGATGGGGCCTTGAGCAGCCTGGGCTGGTGGGAGGTGTCCTTGGATGGTCTTTAAGGTCCCTTCCAATCCAAACCATTCTGTGAATCTATGGTGTCACTTGGATTGACCCAGCACAGAGGAATGGAAACACCACCCCCATTTCACCAGAGCAGGCCAACAGTGGAGCCAAGTCAGACACAGGCACTGCAGTGCTGCTCCACAGCCCAGAGCTCTGCCAGTCACAGGCAATGCATTCACTGATGTTCCATTAAAGCCTGGAGACAACAACTGCCACCAGGTGAACCCATCCTTCCCAAGGCAGGCAGCAATGCATCTCCTAGCCCCAAGCTGGCACCTGGGGCCTATTCCCACACTTTCTCAGCAGACAGAAGATGTAGAAGCAGGGAAGAGATTGAGTCACTGGAGACATGTCTGGAAGGTGCTAAAGGGTGACACAGTAGGAACTGCCACCAGAGCTGACATCTCCTTTTCCTTCAGAATGGCTGCAGAGTCAGACAGGAGATTCAGCACAGGGCAGTTCTGTGTGCCCCAAAGGCCACCTCTGTGCCAGCCTAGGCCAGCCCCACTGCCAGCCTGCTGCAGGGAGCTCAGCCCTCACAAAGCCCTGCAGCACCCAGCCTGGCTGAGCCCTGCCCACAGCCTGGCAGTGCTCACAGGAGGGCAAACTGCTCTGCTGGCTTAGCCTCCTTACACAACCCCACCTGCAAGCAGCTTAGGGACAGAGGTGAGGGCAGAGCAAGGCTTCCTACACACCCCCTCGGGAATCCTGCTGTTAGCAACCCCCTGAAGCAGCTGCAATATCCAACTGCCCTGTGTACTGGTTCTGGAGGAGTTTTTCCCTCCAGCAATGTCAAACTGGTTTTGAACCACTTCCACCTTTACCATCCAACAGGGATGAGCTCCACTCTTTGCACACTGGCAGGAACAACTTCCTGTGGCTTCTTTCCAGGCTCGTTTTCATCTGATCTCAGCTTGATGAGAAGTCACAATCACTCCTCACTCTCCTTCTCTGTCACTTAGGATTTTCCAGGCCCCATCTCCACTTTCTCTGGCAGAAAAGTCACTTCTGAGCTCGTTCTGAGAACTGCAGCTTCTCCACACCTCGGGGAATGCCTCCGTGCTGCATTTCCACCACCCTGCTTCATCCCCCCAAGAGCAGCAGGCCAGTAAGGGCCCTGGGACCGCAGAGGCAGGAGGAATTTGTGTCGGGCTTTGTTCTCTGCTCCCTCCTTAACAGTCCATTTGGCTCCGGGAGCACAGCAGTGAATGGGGATTTGCAGGAAACTCTCCCCGAGGACAATGGGAGCTCTTCTCCCACCGACAGCAGTTAGGACAGCCCACGGCTTTTTATCCTCTGAGCTGCCTCCTCCTCCCCCTCCTCTGCTGACCTACACCCACCCTTTGCACACCCAAAGCCCACTCCTGTGAATTCAGGCTGTAATTTTTGCCACCAGTTCTCACTCTGAGCAGCACTTCCAGCAGGTTTGCCACTCCACTGCTCTTTCCCACACCATGGATGCACTGAACAGTCCAGCTTCACATAGGGCTCTTGATTACCTCCCTGCAGTGTGAAGCACCATCAGTCACTCTACCTCTTGTCTTCACCCCCATAACCAGTTCTTGATCCAAGAGCTGTACACAGTAGTGTAGTTTCTTCAAAAACTTTCAGCAGAGGAATGTTCCAAAAGCTTTTCAGCAGTCCCAGGACTCCTTCGACAGCTCTTCTATCAAGCATAGATCGACTCTGACACAACAACCTCATGTTCCTGCCCTCCCCATTCCAACTCCTAACAGAATTTAACTCTTACAGAGAGTTAAAGCCACACCAGCACCTCCAGCATTCAGCCTTCTGCTCCTCACCGTGGAGTCCTTACTAAAAGCTGTCCCTTGTTTGCCACCTTCTCTGCTCCCTAAGTGACCTGAAGGACCAAGTTTTGCAGCACAGCAATTTCCCTCTACAGCTCCTGGAGATCCATCCTGCAGCATTTGCTATTTGAAGCAAAGTGAGAGGTGAACCTGCTTCCACTCGTCCTTCACCCTGGCATGGGCTCTCCACATCTCCTGTAGAGGCTCTTCAATGTGATCAGCTCAGTCAACACCAGAAGGAATTCAGCTCCTCTGCTGCCCTACACCCACTGGATGTACCTGGCACACTTTGGTCACCTGGTGACTGTAACAGCTCTGAAATGCATTCACCAGCACTCTAAGTTTTTATGGCCTTAACAAGCCTTTTTTTTTTTGCTCCACCTTCATTCATCTCATTCAAAGCAGCAACACTTCTGTTGTACTGCCCTCACCTTTACTTTCAGCATCTGCTTCACACTGCTTTGTGATGCTCCACGCTTTGCTTCTTTGCAGTACTTCTGACCCATTATCTACATTTCCTTTCCTCAGTAACACAGTGCTGGCAAAGGCTGCATTCCTTTAGCTCCTCCTTGTAGTTTCTGCACATTCCTCCAGCCCAAAGACAGCACAAAAAGCAGAATGGAGCTTGTTCCTCCCATGCTGTCTGAGCAGGACAAGAGGAGCAGAAAAGCTGAAAAAAGAAGAGCTGAAAGACATCTCAGGAGGTTTCCACTTCGACTCCATATCAAAGCAACATCAAACCAGGTTGCTGAAAACATTTTCTAGGCTGGTCTTGGAGACATTCAAGGATTGAAATGGCAAAGCCTCTATGGACAATCTGCCCCAAAGCCTGGCTCTCCTCACACTGAAAAAATGTCTCCTCACATCCTGTCTGAACTTTATGCCAGTTTCTGTCTCTTTTCCTTCATCCTCTCCCACCCCTCAGTATCCTGACAGCTTCCTCAGTCACCAAAAGCTGCTGACAGATCCACCCCCAAAACCCTCTTGTCTGCCCCAGCACCTCCTCAGGTGGGGAGAGCTGCAGCTCCCCAGCCAGTCTGATGGCCTTTGCTGAGCTGACTCACATTCCTCACTCCCTTTTTGTTCTGGGGAGCAAAACCAGATGAGTGCTGACCAGAGAGGGATGATCACTGCCTCTGATCCTGTTCTTGTAACCTGGGACACAGGTGGCCTCCAGAGCACACTGTCAGCCCTCTCCAGCTCACTGCCCACCAGGATTTCCAGGCCCTTCGTAGCAGAACTGTCCCCCAGCCAGGCAGTGCCTGACCCACATCCCTGTGGTGGGTTCTGCTATCCTGGGGCAGAACTTGGTGTCTGTTCTTCCTGAATTTCAGGAGGTTCCTCTCAGTCCATTCCTGCAGGGCAATCTGAACAGCAGCCTTGCCCTCAAGGATACCAACCACCTCCTCTTCAGTTTGGTGTCCTCCTTCAGGTCACAGGTACAGGTCCTGCAACAGACCTGTGCAGTTCTGGCATGGCAACCAGAGAGAAGCACTGGGTGAGTCTGGGATTGTAAGACAGTACCAAAAGAGAAGCACAGACAACTCTGTTCCTCTTGCCCTTGAAGTTACCTACCAAATGTAATTCTGTGGTGCTCCTGGGCTCTCAAAGAGACCTTGGAGACACCTAGCACCCAGCACTCTCCAAAAACACTATTTTCTGGAAACCTGTTACCTAAACCACAACACAAACTTGATTTGATGCAGCAAGATTCTTGCTGCTTGGGGAAAACCAAGGTGCCACTGAGAGCACACTGACAGCTGTGCAAGGCAAAGGCTCTGCCCCTCACATGGTCACATCACTCCTTAAACCTCCAGCTGCTGTGGTGGCCACAGACCACACTACACATCAGAGGAGGCTTTCCTCTGAGAGTGATACAAGGATACCTAAGGGGCTGCACAGCCAGGCACACTTCCTCCATTTGCCTTCCTCACAGCACCATTCCTGCCCCAGGCACATCCTGACACCTTCTCTTTACCATAAACTCCCTCTGCAGCATTTCCCAGCTAAAGGCAGGAGCAGGAAGACCTGAAAACACTTCACAGAAGACTTTCAGAACAGCACAATGAGACAAAGCTAAGGCAAAACTCCCAGCAGGGTCCACAAGCAACCAGCCCATCAAGATGCCAGGCCAGAGGCACAACTTTAGGCCAAGGGGTTCAATGCTGCCCTCTCCAGTGCCCAGCTCCTGTCACAGCAGATTTCCTGCAAACTTTCCAGTGCCTTCTACAGAGCCCAGTTCTGTGGGATGGGTCATAACATTTAAGCTGAACTGAAGCAAAACGTTAGCATCGCTAAGTTTTTAAGCATAGCTTTCCACCCAGGAAAAGCAACAAGCACACGAACTAGCTTAGTGCAGCATAAAAAGGTCAGAGGAGTACTGGAGTAAGTAGAGTCACTCCCTGAACGTGGAGTGCCCGCTCATCTCAGCTCTGTCCTGGCAAAGCTGCAGACCTGCTGCTGTCCAGCTCCAGCTTCTTCTGCGCCCTTAGCTGTGCACCACAGACTGAAGCCCTGACGCTGGAGTTTCACACGAAACAAGGGCACAGCTACATCCTGACCATGCTCCACACAAACCTCACCACACGGAGGTGATGCCTGCAGGACTGGGCACAGATACGGGAGCAGGACAGGGCCTGCAGTGGAGATGTGGCTTAGGTGGAAAGAGAAGGCAAAAGCAAAGTGCCTGCTGCCCTCCCCGGCTGCCCCTCCGTGGCCCCCGGTAGCGAGCCCAGAGCGCTCTTCGCTGGCTCAGCTCCCGCACACCACCACTCCGTCCCCTGGCCGCTCCCCCACCGCCCCGCGGCCTCTGCTCCCCTGCCCCTCTGCCGGGAGCGCTGTCGGAGCCCTGCTGCAGCTTTGTCCGCTAACCTCCGCTGCAGGCCGGAGGCAGCCTTAAGCCAAGTCCCGCCGCAGCCGAACTCCTGAGGCGGGCGGGGGCTTCTCAAGAGGAACCCAGCACTGCCGGTGGAAAGGTGCCGACGCCTGCTCCCCGCCGGCCCCAACAGGAGATCGAAGTTTTGGCCGAGGCCGACGCGCGGCCACGAGGCTACGGTACCGGTAAACACTCCCCACGGCCCTTTCCCACCCGAGCCCTGCCATCCCCCCGACCCGTTCCCCACAACGTGGCCCGGCCCTCACTCACCCTCCGTCACCTCCAGCACCTTCACCTGCTCCTCCGCGGCGGCGCGCACCGCCTGCACCGGGCACAGGATCCCGGTCAGCGTCTCCACCAATGCCTCCTTTAACCCCTGCGCCACCGGTCCCGGCCCCGGCCCNAACGCACCGCACGCACGCACGCGCGAAACAGCGACGCCGAACGCCCGCCCCACAGAGAGGCCGGAGGGGACACTCACAGAGCATGGTGCGCTCGCAGCGCCCCCTGGCGGCGTGGCGGCATCCGTGGCTGTGGGAGGCCGGCTGAAAATGGCGGCGCCGGCAGTGCCCGGTCTCAGTCTTCGGGGGCCTCCCGCAGATAAGCCTGTGCTGCACGGCTGGGCGTGTGCTCAGGTCACGGGAGTCACTGTAATGGAACCTGAGCTCCTCACCGCCGAGAGTGACGCCTGGGGGATAGGATCCATCTGCAGAGGCACTGGGACAAGCTGGAGGAGGCTACTGCCTGCAGCTCATGGAATTCAACAAGGCCAAGTGCGAGCTCCTGCACCTCGGTCAGGGCAACCCCCAGTATCAAAGCAGCCTGGGGCTGAAGGGCTGGGGAGCAGCCCTGTGCAGAAGGACCTGGGGGTGCTGGAGGTGCAAAGCTGGACAGGAGCTGGCACTGAGCACTGCCAGCCCAGCCCCAGCCTGGCCTGGGCTGATCCCCAGCAGTGTGGGCAGCAGGGGCAGGGAGGGGATTCTGCCCCTCTGCTGTGCCTGCTGAGACCTCCCCAGCAGTGCTGGGGCAGCTCTGGAGCCCTCAGCACAGACAGGGACCTGCTGGAGCAGAGCCAGAGGAGGCCACAGCAGTGCTGGCAGGGCTGGAAGGGCTCTGCTGTGAGGCCAGGCTGAGAGTTGGAGGTGTTCAGCCTGGAGAGGAGATGGCTCCAGGGAGACCTTCTGGTGGCCTTGCAGTGCCTAAAGCAGCTGATTGGGGACAGACTTTAGAGCAGGACCTGTTAGGACAAGAGAGGATGGTTTGAAAGGGAAAGAGCTTTGAGGCCCTGAGCAACCTGCTCTGGTTGCAGATGTCTCTGCTGACTGCAGGGGGTTGGACTGGATGAGCTTTGAAGGTCCTTTCCCATCCAGACCAGTCTGGGATTCTGTGGCGGGACCCAGGGGCCAGTCAGAGCCTGAGGGGTGTTGTTTAGTCCCTTAGGATGCCTTTGCCCACTCAAATCTGTGGGAAGTGCCCGCCATGAGCCTTGTGGAGCCCTCAGGAGCTGGGTGAAGCCCTTCAGGGCCTGGGAATGGAGGGGAAGTGTCTGTGCTGAAGGGCCAGACGCAGCTCAGATTTGCTTTCAAATGGTGTGAAAGTCACCCCTGGAGTGAGGTTTCCTTGCAGAGGCTCTAAGATGGTGCCACAGGAAGAGGTTTGAGTCCTCCACCGTGTGTGAAGGTATGGGTGGTGGCACTGCCTCAAGGTGACACAGGACGCCAGGAGAGCCCTCTGGCGTGGAGCAGCTTGAGCTCAAGGGCCAGGGCTGGCTCCATGGCAGCTCCCCTCTCATTCCCAAGGCAGGCAGCCTGTCTGGGACTGCAGAAAAGGCAGCTCAGGCTACAGTGGTGCTGCTGGAGGGCAGAGCTGGAAGGGAAACTAAGCCTCAGTTTCTTGGTTCATCTTTGAAGAGGATGCTCAGAGGAGGCAAAAGAGAGGATCTGGCACAGCTGCGTGAGCCAGGAGTGTCCTCAAGCTGTGAGCAAAACAAGCTGCACCTACACAGGGGAATAAAGTTCTGTTCTGTTCTGCTCTGCACAAGGGTTTGCTGAGCAAGGTCAATTTTACAGCTGAGTGCATGCACCAAAAGCAGCATTAACCCAAAATGAGCTTCTTACAGGAGGGGTGGGGATGGAGTTGCCTTTTGGCAGGGTGCTGGCAGCCCCAAGTTAAGCAGGTCCCATGAAGCAAGGTTCTCCCAGAGGTGCCTCTGACCCCAGCAGCTGTTTGGTCGTTATTTGGTCATTCAATTCCCTGCAGCCTGACCCCCAGCACGGCAGCAACTTGTACACAGGCTCAGCCCAGTACCAGGGGTGATCCTGGAAGGGAGAGACAGGGACAGCAGTTGTGTTAAATCATGAAAAGTCTTAAAGTCTTGGGAGGAGCAGCTGCAGGACCTGGGGAGTCTTCAGAAGAGGAGGCTGAGGGGAGACTCATTGCTCCTTACAGCTCCCCGGAAGGAGGCTAGAGCCAGGTGGGGGTTGGGCTCTTCTCACATGCAACAAGTGACAGGACAAGAGGAAATGGCCTCAAGTTGTGCCAGGGGACGTCTAGGTTGGATATTAGGACAAAACTCTTCCCAGAAGGGTTCTCAGGCCCTGGAACAGGCTGCCCAAGGAGAGGGTGGAGGGGTTTAAATGCCCTGTGGATGTGGTGCTGAGGGAGGTGGCGCAGTGGCAGTGGCCTCAGCAGCAGTGGTTGGACTGGGTGACCTCAGAAGTCTCTTCCAGTGTGCATGGCTCTGGTTCTGTGACGACCCCCAGGGTGCAGTGGTTGCACTGTGCAGCTTCTCCTCCTTCCCTCTTGGGAATCAGGCTCCCTCCAGCCTGGGGCAGTTTCTCTGCAGAGGCAGCCTGTGTTCCTTTGGTCACCCAGGGGCTGTTTTCCTTGCCCACAGCACTTTCTGCTTGAGGGTTCTCCAGTGGTACCTGATGGATGTGGTGCCATGAGGGGTCTGTGGTGTTCAGTCCTGTCCTGGGGCTGTTGAACACAGCACACCTCCTCACTTGTGCACAAGGCTTCTTCCCCTCCTACTGACTCCCCCAGCCCCTAACACTCTGTTGCTGCATTTGCTGTATTCCAAACCAGCTTTGCCAAGCTCTTCCGAGCTGGAGTCCACCCTGGGAGATGGTGTCCAGGAACTTTTCTTTCTCTGTTAAATCTTCTTGTCAAGAGCAGTGCAAGGAAATGCACCCAAAAGTCATGCAGGTAACTTCTGCCACCCAAGTTCAAGTTCAAAGAGTGACTCAAGAGACTGCAGGAAGCCAGGCTGGGCTCAGCTCCCTGCAGCCAAAGCTGAGTGTGGGTGTCCCACTGCAGCCATCTGTAAAGGGATGGGGTAAATTAATTAATGCGAGACGATATAAAAAATATTAACAGTTTATTAATATTAAAC